>LR991100.1:20979467-21231967 GCA_905163515.2 Lymantria monacha
CGCTTCCTCAACATTCATAATTCTCTTTATACACGCTCGCCGGTTTCGGAGACTCTTGACTCTACCTTCCTTCAGTACGTGACCAATCTGGTCTAGGTAGGTTAGTCTCAGTCTCCCCCGGTACCTACGTCCTTCCACTTTCGCATTGTATATCTTCTTATCCAGACATTCGTTCGGCATTCTTTCCACATGTCCGAACCATCGGAGCATTTCCTTTCGCATCTTTACACCACTCTTTCATACCTACTCGCTCTCTTACGTCGTCTCATTGTATTCTTACTCCATCGCCACACGGATAGTTATAATACATATAATTATATTACTAGGATACATAATCTTAAATCATCATTCTCCTACTCTTATCCGACGTCAACCCTTCTAGGGAATGCAATTGTTAACCAAACGGCATCAGATGGAGTTGGGTGATTATAAGGCTCTTAGTCGTCTTTTATGACATCCACGAATAAAGTAAGAGTTGGTAGTATTCGTAGCCGCTACCACATAGCTAGAAAGATAAGTAAGATACATAATCTTAAACCCAGTTAGAAAAAAATTTTCATCTTATAACAGCTGGATATAAACTTGCTCTGTTTTAAGCCGTAGGATAGATATAATTTTGATACTATATTTCTTATAGACTGTAGAGATGGTGTAGTGGTTAAATGAGAGGGCAAGAATGTCACGGGTTTGATTCTCATGCAGAGAAATTCTTTATGCGATTTGCAAATGATAGTCTGGGTACCATTTCCATATGATGACGGAATAAGAATACAATTCGCCTTCCCCTCTTTTACCTGTGACCGTAAGTGACGGCTAAGGCATATAATATGTATATAACGCCTATGCGAGAGACATAAAAGTATACGCCATTACGACTAACCAGAGTGGTGTAGTAGGTCAATTTCCATCTTAGTGTGGAGGATTGAGCTCAGCAGTGGGACATATATGAGCTGAGATGATGATGATGAATATAATTATGTAATATAATTAAATGATTGACCGTAAATACAATATAATATAATTAGCTACGGTTTTGTTTTCATGAAATTGCTTTATTCGATGTTTTGTTGGAGCAAAAACAAAGCAAAAATAGTTTGATGTTACGTGTATGTCTTTAGCGGTCAACTGACGTAGGTCGACCCCTGTCACTGACTTGACGGAGAAAAACTATAAGAGATAACTTAAAGAAATAGTCTCTCTTAGAAAAAAAAAGTTAGAAAACGTCTTAGTTGCGGGTGTAAGTTTTAAATCAGTTCGAGACCCCTTTTATATCGCTTTATTTTTTTTTCGGTATGGTGACGGAGTAAAAATACAATTCACCACCCCCTATCTTACTCGTGGGTGATTGTACGAGTCGACTAAGGGATATAAAACGCATATAACATCTATGCGAGAGAAAGAAAACTCGAAACAAAACCCTATACCAATACGTCTTACCAGCGTGGTATAGTAGGTCACTTATCCTCCCATTATGGAGGAGGCTCGAGCCCAACCGTGGTACATACAATACGGGCTGAGATGAGATGAGATGATTTATGATGAATTATTTTATTAATAAAAGGGAATGTTCATCTTATATACATTTTTAAATTATTTTCCAACTATTTTTTTTAAATGCCTGCACTAAGGAAATAATCCTTGTATTGCGTGGGACTTTACAGACAAATAAATTAACGGACACAAATTACACCCAAACTCAGAATAACAATCTGTGAATCACACGGAGTATTGTCCCATTTAGAAATAAAAATCACGGTATTCGCAAGGTAAGCTATATATCTATCTTAACCATCTATACATCCGTGCTTCAAACTAATTGAATACAGACTTCTGGGCACATTACCAGTGGACAGTGATGCGGAGGAATTTTTCGATTCCTGATTGCGCCTTTTGTTTCTCCTTTTATTTATTTATTTTTTATTTCTTATTCTATTTTCTTCTATTTTTCTGTAAATATTTTAATTTAAAACTTAGCTTTAATTGTACATATTAATTAAAATATTAAATGTAAAAAAAAAATATATATATATAATAAGATTTCGTAGCGCTTAATTGTAATGTTTTTTTTATTGCTCTTGGTAGCAAACGAGCAACCACCACACCTGATGGTAAGTGTTACTGCCGGCCATGGATCTTTGTCATATCAAAAGTATAGCTAGGCCACTGCCTACTAATAATCCCAAACCCACCCAGATAGTTCGACTTCTGGCCCTCTCGCTCACCGAACGGAGCACAGCAACATATTTCCATTGCTCAGGAGTCGATCTTTTGGGAGAGTGTGGTACAGAGTATAGAGAACAGTGAGGACCTACTACTTAAATGTTAGATATCTTTTCAAATAAACATATGTATTAAATACATTGTTTTTTTATTATTTTGTATTCCATTAATTCTTACTAATATTATAAATGCAAAAGTAACTGTCTGTCTGTCTGTCGCTCTTTCACGCCAAAACTACTGAACCGATCTAAATGAAATTTGGTATACAGATGGTCTAGAGACTGATAAAGGACATAGGCTGCTTTTTAATGCAAAAAAAGAGTTGTAAAGGGGAATGAAAAGTTGTAAGGAAGTATTGTCATTTTTGAAGCCAGAAGCTCGAAACTTAATTTCAGGTTATTGATTAGATGTAAATATATTTATTTTAGATATTGACATTAAAATTTTGTAAAAAATTTACCCTTAAGGGGTGAAATAAAAATAGGTGAAGCCGCGGGCAGAAGCTAGTTATGAAATATATTATTTCTAAAAAACCCGATTACGAAACGAAAAATGATGTCACAAGCGGGGTTCGAACCCTCACCTATTGGGAGTCCGGCCCAATCGTGCTGCCACTTACACCGCCGTGAACTATTGTAAGACCTGCAAATCTCGCTTCGTATCATATTTACGTCTTTAAGGTGACATGTGCCATCTACCGGACAATGTTTACACATTGTATAGGCTTAATACTTCAAACTTTACAGTTAGAATTGTATTAAATGATGACACAACCTTGTTATTCCAATTACTGAAATTTTTACCATTTAATATGCTTAATTATTTATAAAAAACCTGATTACGAAACGAAAAATGATGCCATTTTTTTTTTTTGGAGGCGCGTTATGGTCGGCACACTCCTCGCACCACTCCGTCTGGGGTGACAAAGGGGCGTAACCACGCACACCCGTAACCCACCCGTGACGTCGCCTTCGTCGTTGGGCCAACCACCGCAGAGTGACTTGACGTCTCTGACGGAATACCCCTAATCGCGCCTGCGCCGCCCCAGTCGCTGGCGGCGGCTCGCGTCATCGAGGAGACGCTCCTCGCGCACGCGCTCCGCCGCCTCCTTCCGCGAGACTACTGCCTCGCAGAAGGATGCGACCGCGTCCCAGTTCCTGACGCTGTCAAGCATCGCCCTGGCGATGGTCGGTAGCGTCAGGTCAGCACCGATGATTGTGACGAGTTCACGACGCTGCTCTGCCCAAGCGGCACAAACCTCGAGCGTATGCTGCGCCGTGTCCTCGTCGCAATCGCAGTGGTGGCAGGACGGTGTACTCTCCCTCCTTACGACCGTGTGCAGGTATTTGGCGAAGCATCCATGCCCCATTTAAACCTGCACCAGTTGGAAGGAGAGCACCCCGTGCCGCCGTTTTAGCCACTGCATTAGCACCGGCCGGAAGGCCTCCACGGTCCGCACACCGAACCGAGGCCTCTCTAGCCGAAAATGATGCCATATCGAAATTTGCATGTCCTACAATAGTACACGGTGGTGTAAGTGGCAGCACGGTTGGGCCGGACTCCCAATAGGTGCGGGTTCGAATCCCGCTTGTGACATCATTTTTCGTTTCGTAATCGGGTTTTTTATAAATAATTAAGCATATTAAATGCTAAAAGTTTCAGTAATTTGAATATATTATTTCGTTACTAACAAAAGACATGTCAACACCTTTAATCATATTACGTTTTTGTACCAAGTTTCCTTATAAGGTACTTTCAAGTCGCATAACACTCAAAGATAATAATGCTATGACGAAATCATGCATTACCTTTTACGAGTATATGGAACATTAAACTAATGCCTCTGTTGCATAAGAAAATGTATTAAGCGCTTTCATACATAAATATTAAACAAAATAAGACAAAATTTTACGATATAGCAAGCTTAAATAAACAGGAATATTTTCAATTTAATTAAGAAGTAGACTTTTTGGTTTATCCGTGTGGTGAAGGATTACGAATACATTTCACCAACCCCTATCTTACCTGTGGGTGATCGTACGAGGCGACTAAGGGATATAAAACGCATATAACATCTATGCGAGAGAAGGAAAACTCGAAACAAAACCCTATAAAAACACGTTTGACCAGCGCGGTATGGTAGGTTAATTTCCCTCCCATTATGAAGGAGGCCCGAGCCCAACAGTGGGACATGTATGGGCTGTGATGATGATGATGATGAAACTTTTATGTGAAAAAAAAAATCTTTTTGGTTACAGACTTTGGTCCGGTCCTTACGTTCAAACCACCCATGGTTACGGTAGGTACGAAGTGCATCTCCATAACCTGTCATATTGTATATTTTTATCTTCGGTAAAATTAATAAATCATCATCATCACCTCAGCTCATATATGTCTCGCTATTGCGCTCAAGCCTCCTCCGTAAAGGGAGGGAAAATTTAACATGCTGTACCACGCTGGTCAGACGTGTTGGTATAGAATTTTATTTCGAGTTTCCCTGCTCTTGCAGAGATGTTATATGCGTTTTATATTCCTTAGTCGTCTCTTACGATTATTTACAGGTAAGAGGTGGTAATTTTTATTCTTACACCATTAATGATGAATGTAATGAACTTGGTAATGAATGAATAGAATAGGGTAGGAATAGAATATCTCATTATACTTCTAGTAAAGATATAGTAGTAGAAAAGAAATAAAATTCAGAATTAAGACTCAAACGAGCTGTATTTTGTGTGGGTGAAATTTGTCTCTATTTTTTTTTTTATTATATGTTTTTAAGACGCCCATACTGCAAGCCCGTAACACAAAGACTATTTCTTTAGTGCAATGCTGCCATTAAAAATACGAGAATATCTATCTTTTATTTGGCAGGCTAATTTTTTTTTGATGGTCAGCCTCTCTGCGGTTGAGGTACTATTCACCGATTCACTTACCCTCGGCCTCAGCTAGGGTGGCATCAGGCGCAAAGAATATATACCTAATGGTAATTAATAATCGGAGTTTCTTACGTTTTTTTTTTAAAAACACCAAAGTGCAGGGGCGCTAAGGAAATAATGATTGTATTGTAGTGGACTTTACAAACATATAATTAAATCCAGATAAATTACACAAAGACTCGGAATAACATTTTGTGGATCGCACAAAGTATTATCCTGGGTAGGAGTACATACCCCACCCGACCCACGGCACTGGCACGAAAGGTCGGTATCTTAACCACTACGCCACCTGTGCAGTCCAAGTTACATTATTATGTAACTTGTACCAAATTTGAATAAAAAGAATATATATACATCTAGTATATATTTTCTAACAATATGTATACCTATAGCCACACCTTTTTTTTTTTGGCGGGGGCTACGGAACGGTCACGCCCCGCTAATCCGTCCGGGGCGACAGGAGAAGCGGCGCACGACCCCGTAAACCCGCCCTACAACATATCTCTCTACGCATTGCGGGTGGGCCACTGGTACGCGTTCTTTTCTTCAGTGGCCCATCCGGTCTACCCTCACGGGTATCCTCTCGGGTCGACGCCCTGGCATCTCGACTAATATGTCTCTATGTCAGGGCGTCGTCTTCACGCGGTGGCCTCTCTCCAAGGGTGACCAGACTAATCCCTGGTCCGGTCACCCGCTGCCTCAGCTAGGGCGGCATAAACCTATAGCCACACTAGATATAATTCCATGTTATATACTTACTCTTTAGAAATTCTTGAATGAAACCTGCAGTAAAACCTTAGAAAATTTATGTTCGACCCACATTATCTTATCCCAAGCCTATAATAGTGGCAGGACCATGCTGTTGACAATTATTTATCTACAGCCGCGGGCCGGTCTATCCGGGGTAGTACCATACTCTCGTAGAAGATCGACGTCTGAGTAATTGCAATGTGCTTTTGTGCTTCGTTTGGTGAGCGAGAGAGCCGGCAACCCAATTGGGTGGATTTGTGAATTGTAATGGTAAGCAGCAGCCTAGCTATAACCTTGTTATAGCAAAGGTCTATTAGCAGCAGTGACATTTACCTTCAGGTGGACTGCTTGCTCGTTTGCCACTATAAGCAATAAAAAAATCTTAAGAATAAAAATGGCATACTTACGTTACACTCAAGTAAAGAGATAAATAATATTTTAACTTTCTTAAATTAACACGTTACGAAAAATTCCTAAACTTTGATACTGACGAATATAGCAACTTTCATACACGAAGTACTTTGTGATTCACCTAAAAAATCTACAAAAAGCGTATTGTGCTACTTTAGGATAATTCAACACCCATAAGTTCCATTTCAAACTACACGCCATTGAATAATGGAGAGAATGCCGAGTAGAAAGGAAGTTATCACAATGAAATATTCAGTCGTTAAATCGAAATGGAAGTGCAGCTGAAATGTAGATATTATTTCAAACTAGATCCCCTGGCGATAGTTGGCCTCAGTTGGCAATGTGTCTCTTATATACCAGGAAATTTTTGCAATGCGGAAAATCATCATTCAGGTAAAGTTATTTTTAAAGAGAACTTCGAAATAAGGAATATCTCCTTATATTGAAAAGGAATTTATAAGTATCTAATCACCAGATTTAGCTTATATATGACCCACTACAAAGCTCAAGCTTCTTCCACAATGGGCGAAAAATTAAACCGCACGGATCAGAAGGTCAGGTCGTCATAGAGTTTTATTTCGAGTTTACCTTTTTTACATAGATTAATCCATCTATCAGCCCATAGGGGTCCACTGTTGCACTTTACTCCCCACGAAAATCCCACTCAATGCTAAATACATTCAGTTGCTTCCAAGGATTTGATTGAAATGTCGTCAATCCATCTAGTGAGTGTTCGCCCTATGCTGTGTTGTCCGATACATGGTCGTCAATCAAGAACCTTTCTTGCTCAACGGTAGTCAGTTTGACGAGCGATATGGCCTGCCCATTGTCATTTCAACGTGCTAATTTTTCGAGTAATTAACAATTAATCGACCACATTTCAATGGCGTACATTCAGCAGCGGAGAGTGAAGGATTGAAAGTCGTAATATTTTTTTTATTGCTTATGGTGGCAAACGAGCAAGCGGCACACCTGATGGCAAGTGCCGTGGACTTTTACGACAGTTAGTAGACAAAAAACTGTCAACAGCGTGGTCCTACCATTATTAAAATTACCTACCAATATTAATTAATTATTTATTTACTTAGAAATATGTCAGTAGATACTTAGAAATAAGTATATAATCAAACGCGGCAATCTGTCAACAGTAAAATTATGACTATTGTCACTTCATCATCATCATCAAAAATTCAATATATTATCAAAAATTCCATTTAAAATATCAGTTGAATATTAAGTTTTATTTCCGTGTGGTGACGGAGTAAGAATACATTCCACCACCCCAGATCTTACCCGTGGGAGATCGTACAAGACGACTAAGGGAAAAAAAAATACGCTTATAACAGCAAGAGATGGAAAACTCGAAATAAAACCCTATACCAACAAGTCTGACCAGCGTGGTATAGTAGGTAAAATTCCATTTTATTATGGAGGAGCTCGAGCCCAACAGTGCGACATTTATGAGCTGTGATGATGATGATGATGATTAAGTTTTATGTAATGTTGATAGTCTTATTTACAACCGCCGATTGTTACATCTGCAGTAGTATCATACTCTCACAAAAAATCCATGTCTGAGCAGTAGCATCGTTATGCACTAGGTTGGATGAGCGAAAAGGCCGTTAGGCCAACTTTCTAGGTGAATTTTGGTTGGTAAAATTAGCCTAGCCTGTACCCCTGTTATTTATTGCAAAAGTGCATGAACGGCAGTAATGCTTACCATCAGGTTTGCTTGGTAATTTGAGACCATAAGCAATAAAAAAACCCGACATTACTTACCCAAAAAATATTACTAATATTACCCGAAGTTAATGACATCTTTTAAAAATTAGGAAAACATTAATCTACAAATTCTTGTAGATTTTCACTTCCTCAATATTTTCACACATTCGAGCATGCCTAATCGAATAATTTTCGTGTTTAAAAATATTAGTCTGAAGGCAACTTTAGTAGAAAAGATGTCATTTTAAAAGTGGCACTAGCATCTATACCATTTGATCGCTTGAGTGCCATAATGGATATCTACTTATCCTGTCTGGACTGAGTTCATGTCGCATTGCGGTTTTAAAGAATTTTCAATAATGCTTCTTAATTTTATTTACCATTCTATTCCTTGCATTAAACGAAATTGTATAGGATAATTAAATGTTATATACACGGTGACATTTATGTCGTCTTACAAAAGCAGTTTAGTTAACGTATCCAGTATCTACTATTAATTCGTACAATTAAAAGGTAAAATAAATATTTTACTAAAACTTATTATAAATAATTACTAATTAAAATATTAAGAGAACAGCATGTAGCGAGCGGTAGGCTACCTACTCGACATAACCTACGTACTGTGTAGGTACTACCTAGGCGTAGGTACGCTTTGCAATAGCAGTCCACGTGGACTTCGTAGCTGTGATTGGCTAACGTAATTACATTAGCCAATCATTATCATGCGGAATGCTGCATGAATTCTTTGTTTAAAATGTAAATATTATAACCAGGTTGTTACAAAATATTAACTTTAATTTATTTTGTTAGTTTTTTATTATTACCACTATTGAACAATTAAATATGTTAGATATGTTTCTTTGGTCGGATACTTTTATGGCACTTCTTTTGTAAGACGATATAAATATCACGGTGTATACAAATTCGTTATGATACTCATGTCTCAATTACTTTGAGTCGACGCAATATACTATTATTCTCGTTGTATAATAAATTATTTTTCTAAAATTAGTTACTCTTATTTCATTATACATATAAGAAAAAAGTTCGGCAATAGTTTTATGACCAGCTGCCTGCCTAACGTAAACCTCGGGAATGTAATTATTTACCAGACTCTAAAATTCATCAATTCAATCAATTTATAATAAAAATACATTAGAAAACCACTATAAAAGTTTTCACATTATTCGCTTAGAATGTAATCAATATATTAAGCTAGCATGTATAATAAATCTGTTTAACTATTACAAATTTATATTTGAAATTTCTATTGAAACCCTTTGTAATCATAATTTA
The DNA here is from genome assembly GCA_905163515.2 of Lymantria monacha. NCBI lineage: Eukaryota > Metazoa > Arthropoda > Insecta > Lepidoptera > Erebidae > Lymantria > Lymantria monacha. Next base: position 20,988,803 of record LR991100.1, read on the forward strand.
ATAGAAGAGAGTTTTTGTTTAATAATTTCTTTTACATACATATATAGCCTCACGCCTGTTTCCTAGAGGGGAAGGCAGAGACTACGGATTGCAACAAACCACGATCCTGACATACCTCCATCGCTTCATTCCCGCTCATCACAGTCTTCATGCATGTTGTACGATTACGCGTACTCTTCATTTGACCTATCACTAACACATCTTCAATTTGATCCAGGAAAGTACGACGTGGTCTTCCCTTTATAATCGTCCCACTAACACTCGCTTTGTATACTTGTTTAGTCAAACTTTTTTCGCTCATTCTTTCCACGTGTCCAAACCACCTCAGCATACCCTTTTTTATCTTTGTCACTACTTCTTCATTCACATCACAGCGCTCTCTTATAACAACTATTCCTAATTTTGTCTTTCATGCTTACATCACACATACTACGAAGAGCTCTCATTTCTAAAGCAATTATTCTACTTTCATGTCTTCCCTTCCCAATCCAACTTTCACTGCCATATATTCTTTTATGATTTATATAAAATTAATACTATATGGCTTCGAATACTACCTGCCCTTACTTTGCTCGTGGATGTCGTAAACGACAACTAAAAGCTTTATACCCATCTGCGCCATCTCCACCTGATGCCGTGTAGCTAATAATTACATTCCCAAGAAGGACTGACATCAGGCAGGCGACCGGTCATAAAACTATTACCAATAACTTTTACAATATATACGATGAAACAGAAGTAAATAGTAAGGTAAATTGCGAATTATTTATAATTAACATTAACCTTTAGATAAGTATTGTGCTGTTTATAGACTAAGAGACAAATTGTATTTAATTTTAACTTGTCACCTCGTCAATATTGGTTTATTCACTGAACATTTATTTACTTTGAATTGCAAATTCGTTAAAAATATGCTCGATAAATTTACGCCACCAAAATATCATTCTAAATGTATTAATACGCCTGACTTTACAATCGATTGATTTAATAGTCCATCGAAATACGAATTCGAATATGAATGTAATAAAATAATAGTGATAAAAAGTGAAATCTTTCGTATGATTACTGAAGATAATAACATATAAAACCTACCTTCTTTTCCCATAATTATTGTAAATTAAGGAATCTAAGAAGATAACATAATTGGAAAGACAAGAAACCTCAAAATAGAACCTTTTGCCGATTTGTATAGCCAGTAACGTAATTTGTTTTTTTTTTTTAATTCCTTTTGGAGATATTAATTTCTTTTATTTCTAAGAGGAATGTGTTACAGCACAGCTCTAAGACATTCGAAGTATATGACCTAAAGGCCATATTCTCAGTAAAGAAAAATTATAAAAAAATATATCATCATCATTACCCTGCTCTTATCCCAATTACTTGGGGTCGACGCAATATGTCCTTTTCCTCCACGCAATCCTATCCGATGTCATCTCTGCGTTCACTCCCTTTCTATTCATATCATGCTTCACGCAATCCATCCATCTTTTCTTCGGTAAGAAAAAAAATATATATGTATTAAAAAATATAACAATTTACAAGTGGTAGAACCACGCTATGAACAGTTCTCTGTCTACAGCCGTGGACCGGTCGGTAATAGCAATGAGCTATTGCGCTTCGTTCGGTGAGCAAGAGAGCTGGAAGCTCAACTACAACCTTGCCTAACTATAACCTTGGTATTGTAAAGATCCATGGGCGACAGTGACACTTACCGTCAGGTGCGCCGTCTGCTCATTTGCCACCATAGAAAAAAAAACACAATATAAATATATAATTTAAATAATAACCTAGCACGTTATAAACTAAATCTAAATGATTTAGACAATACAGTCATGTCATCATTGAATACAATTCTAACTGCAAAGTTAGAGAATCCAAATCGGTACAATATATAATCGGTAGATGGCATATAACATCATCATCATCATTATTCTACTCTTATCCCAGTGACTTGGTGTCGATACAATATGTACTCTTCTTTCATAGTCCATGTTGTAAAAGTTATTGGCATTAGTTTTATGACCGGCCGTCTGCCAGACGTCAACCCTCCTTGGGAATGCAATCGTTGATCAAACGGCATCAGATGGAGTTGGCTCAGGTCGTTATAAGGCTCTTAGTCGTCTTTTACGACATCCACGAGCAAAGTAAGAATTGGTAGTATCCGTAGCCGCTACCACGCAGCAATATACATCTCTCATAATGAAGACAAACTAATAGAAGCCGCAAATTGATTATCATACGACAGCTCATACTTGTCTAAGTGATAAAACTATTAGAACAGATTTCTAACAGACGTGGATTCAAATCCCATGGGTGACAATATTTTTTTTCCTCGTATACAAGTTTTTATAATTAACTTAGTATTCAAATTACTGAAATTTTTAGCATTTAATATGCTTAATTATTTATAAATACCCGAATACGAAACGAAAAATTATGTCACAAGCGGGGTTCGAACCCGCACCTATTGGGAATCCGGCCCAACCGTTCGGGTTCGAACCCCGCTTGTGACATAATTTTTCGTTTCGTATTCGGGTATTTATAAATAATTAAGCATATTAAATGCTAAAAATTTCAGTAATTTGATTAACAAGGTTGTGTCATCGTTTAATACAATTCTAACTGTAAAGTTTGAAGTATTAAGTCTATACAATGTGCAAACATTGTCCGATAGATGGCATACGTCACCTTGAAGACGTAAGATATAATATGAAGCGAAATCTGCATGTCCTAAAATAGTTCACTATGGTGTAAGTGGCAGCACGGTTGTGCCGGATTCCCAATAGGTGCGGGTTCGAACCCCGCTTGTGACATAATTTTTCGTTTCGTATTCGGGTATTTATAAATAACTTAGTATTTTAAATGCTAAATCTCAGTAATTTGAATTTAAGTAAGTTCTTTTTTTGGTTACAATATGTAAAATATTTTACATAAAAATTCTTTGATCCATTAATATATTAAGCAGAAATACGAACCTTTATACCAAATGGGTTAAGGCAAGTCATTTATAGCGACTTGAGCTAGCATGGTTGAAATTATCGATTAGTTGTCACTGTCGATGACATTAATAGCTGAACTGTTACACAATATATACGTATACACATATCTGTATCCGCTTTCAAGTACTGAATTTTCCCTAAACTAAAAGTGTCAAAGGAGTCATCATCATTCATCATCATTTCAGCTCATATATGTCCCACTATTGAGCTCGAGCCTTCTCTGTAATGAGAGGGCAGTTAACCTACTAAACCACGCTGGTAAGACGTGTTGGTATAGGGTTTTGTTTCGAGTTTTCCTTCTCTTGCATAGATGTTATATGCGTTTTATATCCCTTAGTCGTCTCTAACGATCACACATGGGTAAGATATGGGTTGGTGAATTGTATTCTTACTCCGCCACCCCACGGATAAAAAGTCAAAGGAGTAAACTTGATCAACGATTTATTGAAGAGCTAGAGTTTTGCATCTCAAACAGCATCAACAATAGTAACTTAATTATTCACTTGATATAATAACAATACGTGTTTTTGTGTGGTAATGGTTATGAATACTATCAACCATAACATTGTTCATGGATGTCGTAAAAGACGATTAAAAGCTTTATATCGACCTGTATCAAGTTCATCTGATGCCATTTGCCGATTATTTACATTCGCAAGGAGGATTCACGTCAGATAGGTGGCCGGTCATAAAATTATTGCAAGTAACTTTTACAAAATGTATAATGAAAGAGGAGTACATGTTGCGTCGACCCCAAATAATAGGTATAAGAGCAAGTAAATAATGATAATATACAACTATACATGTGATCAAAAATATATGAACGAAATTTGGTATTTCTTTTTTTTAACGCTTATGGTGGTAAATGAGTAAGCAGCACACCTGATGGTAAGCGTCACTGCTACCCATGGACTTCTGCTATACCAAGGATATAAGCTAGGACGCTTTCTACCATTACAATCCCTAAACCCACCCAATTAGGCTTCCGGTTCTCTCACTCACCGAACGAAGCGCAATAGCACATTGCCATTACTCAGACGTCGATCTTCTGCAAGAATGTGATACTACCCCGGACGGATCGGCCCACGGTTGTAGACAGAAAATTATCAACAGCATAGTCCTACCACCTCGATAATTCTCAGTTGTAAATGCGTCGTATCAGCCTTAATCATTAAATTTAATGACGTAATATTTACAATAACTATTTACTTCGTATAATTTATTTGCATTTATGTATAAACCCAAACAATAATGGTTGGCTTTTCAATATTCAGGTATTACAAATCATCATCATCATCACAGTCCATAATGTCCCACTGTTGGACTCGGGCCTCCTCGGAGGTAAATTAACCTACTATACCGCGCTGGTCAGACGTGTTGGTATAGGGTTTGGTTCGAGTTTACCTTCTCTTGCATAGATGTTGTATGCGTTTTATATCCCTTAGTCGTCTCGTACGATCACCCACGGGTAAGATATGGGGTGGTGAATTGTATTCTTACTCCGTCAACAAACGGATAAATTTATATTTAGATTGAATTCATTTAGAAAAAAGTTTACGAACAACTGATATGCGAACCGCTAATATATTGAAGACAATGTTGTGAATAGGGAAAAGAGAGAGAGAGGGAGACAAAAAGAGAAAGAAAAAGAGTACTTGGCCTACATATGCTATACGTATTAAACCGCTCATGGTGACAGAGTTTCGATTCGTTTTTATCTTTTGCAATAGTATTATCCGCTGCACGTCCTATAGTCATCTTTCGCTCCAGACACGAGAACGTTAATTCTGCATTTTTTATTCATTTATTTAACAATAGCAATTTACCGTTATTCTAATTACAAACATTGCAAATTTTTATTCATATCTATGATATGCCTACAGTAATTACACGTAGTAGTATGCTACACAGTCCCGTAGCTCGTGTAGCAAATTGCTACGGAATTTGAGCTTTGACTGTAACAGGAGCTTATGTAACGCTACGAGTTACTAGCTTACATACAATGATATAACTACCATCGTCGGTTAGTTGGCTCTTATCATATGCATATATGATTTAATATATATTGCTTTGATTGCACATATCGTTTTCTAATATTTGTAACATCAGTTCAAAGTTATAAAGATACTGATATCCGAGCTGAATAAAAAAAATATCTGATGAGATCAGTTTTTAAAAAACAACACTCTACTAAGGACATAATCCTTTTATTCCAGGAGTTTTCCAAACATAATATTGCTAGACACCAATTATACCCAGACCCAGAATAACAAAGTGTGAATTTGTCCTGAGTGAGTGTTGAACCCATGCATGTCATGGGGTTTATATGGAAAGATAGATCGTTATCTTAATAGCTGTTTGGTAGCGACTACGAATACTACCAACCCTTACTTTGCTCGTGGATGTCGTAAAAGACGACTAAAAGCCTTATAACGACCTGGGCCAACTCCATTTGATGCCGTTTGGTCAACAATTACATTCCCAAGGAGGTTGATGTCTGGCAGGCGGTTGGTCATAAAACTATTGCCAAATACTTTTACAATATGTACTATGAAAGAAGAGCACATATTGTATCGACCCCAAGTAATTAGGATAAGAGTAGGAGAATGATGATGAGAACCGTATCTTAACCATTGCGCCATCCGGGGAGTCAATACGATGAGAATAATATTGATATAAAGAAGGTATACCGTTAAATTCAGTTTCTTCACAATGTTAATTTATATATGATCCACTCTCAATTCTTAGGGTGTGGTTGTCCTCTAAATGAGGTTTTGAGGTCGAGTTCATAATGCTTTATTTAATTTTCATTGTACTAAAGTGGTAATCATTCCATTCTTTCTATAGCTATACGGTAATTTAATTATTTCAATATGTTCTTTTCATCTCAACACATATAGAACCCACTTCTGCGTTCACGCCTCATTTAAATAAGAAGAAATTGTTGTACTACACCTGATTAGTCAGAGCAATTGATATATGTAGATTTAGGGTTTTCCTATCTTTTGCATTACTGTTATATCCATATGCATTACTGTTATATGTTTATTTAGTAGAAGGACCACGCTGTTGATAGTTCTCTGTCTACAGCGTCCAGTTCGTCCGCAGTAGTACTACACTCTCGCAGAAGATCGACGTATGAGTACTTAATGGCTATGTGCTATTACGCTTCGTTCGGTGAACGAGAAAGCCGGGAGCTCAACTGGGTGGGTTTGGGGATTGTAATGGTAGGCAGCCGCCTAGCTATACCATGATATAGCAAAGGTCCATGGGTGGCAGTAACACTTCCCATCAGGTGTGCTGCTTGCTCGTTTGCCACCATAAGCAATAAAAAAATGCATAGTATATCCATTAATTATCGTTAACAACACACACTAGTAAAATAAATATAACGAACCCAATTCTCATAAAGTATACATACTATACTATACTAATGACTAAGCAGTTTAGTTTTTTATTAATTGCAATTAAACGACAAAGAATTACCAAGCCATTTTCGAAATGAAACAGCGCGTTGTGATTATGAAGCTTTTAATGAAAGAAATACTTCGATACATTCATTTTTACGGTCGACAGAATGCCAGATACTTTACGGTAACATCCGGACGTCCTCGAAAATTTTTTTTAAACAACTTTTTTCTTACTTTAAACAAAATAATTGCTTTTTAAAAATATCAAATATGTTTAGACGAATGTTTTTTTCTTGACATATGTATAATAATATTATCCTATAAGTGCAATATGAGAAAAATACAATCATTTTTAGGTTTGAAAAGTGGTTGATTTTCATAAGTCGAGAGTAAAGCAAGACCTCAACGCTTCGCTTATGAGGCGTGCAATAATGGTGAAATTTAATCTTACACCATCACCACAGTGGAAAGTTAAAAATAAAAACTATTTTCATTTTCTAAAATGAAAACATAAAAATTAAACCTATTATACAAATTCGTGTACTTAATCTGTTGTTACACAATAATTAATACATAATAAATATAACAACAATAATTTCTCATATTTACGCGAGTATTACATATTTGAAATAAAGCCTTCTTTTTTTTTATTTTTCATTTGATTTTACAACGCAGTATAGTAAGTGTATGAAACGTCGAGAAATTAAAAAATATAAACAAATATAAAGAAATCCGTGAAAATCATTTTATAACTAATTTTTTTCTAGGCCTAGGCCGCTACCAATATAGACCCCAAACCCACCCAGTTGGTCTCCCGGCTCTCTCGCTCACCGAACGAAGCACAACAGAATTGCCATTGCTCAGATGTCGATCTTTTGCGAGAGTGTGGTACTACCCTGGACTGACCGGCCCATGGCTGTAGACAGAAAACTGTCAACAGCGTGGTTCTACCACTACTTGATCTAATATATATTAAAGCGCTTTATTTACTTAATTAAAATAATCCTAGCGTTTCCATGTACCCATTGACGTATTCTCTTGGACATAAATGAAGAGCAAATTCCCGTGTCAGGACCACCACGCTGATTGGCTAACAAATTGGCTGTTGTATTTTTGTAGTAAGTTTTTTAAGAGATCACTACCCGTTCTCCTTATAAATAGGACTCAATAAGTTATCACGATTACTTGAAAGTTACGTATCGTATTTCGATTTAGGATTTGGGATAGACTAATGTGTCAAAAGGAACATGATGTAAACCCATAGCCTATCATACTGTAACTCTATTTCGCCATTTGATCAGATTGATGGTACCAAGTTCTTGTTTTCGGTGGTTTATTTCTAACCCTACTAAAAATAGTGCTACAGTTCGATTGTATAGATTGCGTAGTGATTAAGATACTGGTCCACCGAGTCAGAGCTATAGGTTCAATGCCCATAAAGCACAATGCTTTGTACGATCCACAAATTTGTTGTTCCGAGTCTGAGTGTAATTTGTTCCCATTCATTATAGGTTTGCAAAACGCCCCACAATACATGGATTATCTTAGCTCATATATGCCCCACTGTTGGGCTCGAACCTTCTCCACAATAGGAAGGCAATTAACCTACTATACCACACTAGTCAGACGTATTGGTATAGAGTTTAATTTCGAGTTTTCTTTCTCTTGTAAAGATGCTATATGGCGGTGAATTGTATTACTCCTTCACCACATGGAAAGCGGAAGAAAAATACATAGATTATTTCCTTAGTATGTTGTGTTTTTAAAACATAAAATCTATATATAATAAGAGATTTCCACCTACGTATTGGACTCATCACGATATCTCTGAAACCATAAGGCCTACAGACTTAAAACTTGGCAGACACATTCCTTTTGCCGAATAGGGGTCAGCTAAGAACGGATTTTACGAAGTTCTATCTGCAAATAGGGTTGTTTTTTTTTTTTTTTTTTTTGGGGGCGGGTTACGGTCGGCACACTCCTCGCACCACTCCGTCCGGGGTGACAGAGGGGCGTAAGCATGCACACCCGTAACCCACCCATGACGTCGCCTTCGTCGTTGGGCCAACCACCGGAGCAGAGTGACTTGACGTCAGTGGTTGGCCCGACGGAATACCCCTGAGGAGTACCCTCCCCTCGACCGACGTCCCCCCCTCGGGTAGGATGTCGGTCTTTCCTCACGCGGTCGGCCTCTCGGCGGGTGACGGACTAAATCCCCGATCCAGTCACCCGCGGCCTCGGCTAGGGCGGCATCAGGCGCAGGTAATCGCGCCTGCGCCGCCCCAGTCGCCGGCGGTGGCTCGCGTCGTCGAGGAGACGCTCCTCGCGCACGCACTCCGCCGCCTCCTTCCGCGAGACTACTGCCTCGCAGAAGGATGCGACCGCGTCCCAGTTCCTGACGCTGTCGAGCATCGCCCTGGCGATGGTCGGCAGCGTCAGGTCAGCACCGATGATCGTGATGAGTTCACGACGCTGCTCTGCCCAAGCGGCACAAACCTCGAGCGTATGCTGCGCCGTGTCCCCGACGCAATCGCAGTGGTGGCAGGACGGTGTACTCTCCCTCCTTACGACCGTGTGCAGGTATTTGGCGAAGCATCCATGCCCCGTCAAAACCTGCACCAGTCGGAAGGAGAGCACCCCGTGCCGCCGATTTAGCCACTGCATCAGCACCGGCCGGAAGGCCTCCACGGTCCGCACACCGAACCGAGGCCTCTCCAGCCGCACTGCCCAACGGGCAATGATGTCGCGGCGGGCGTCGACGCGCCAGGCGGTGTGCTCCCTCAACGAGACCACACCGCCCTCCGCTCGCACCCCCAACATCCGCCGATACAAACCGGCGAGCATTTCCGCTTCCAGGTCCCATGGAGGGGTCCCGGCCAATAGACACGCTGCCTCCGTCGACACCGTACGGTACCCGCGTATGACCCTGACCGCCATGGCCCTCTGTGGTCGCCACAGAAGAGCCCTGAGTCGGACGGTCAGGGATCCCGCCCACACCGGTGCGCCGTACAGGGCCATCGACCGGATGACCCCTGCGTACAGCTGTCGGCAGGTAGCGCTCGGTCCGCCCACATTCGGCATAAGCCATGATAGGGCGGACGCCGCGCCGACGAGCCGTGGAGCGAGTCTGCGGAAATGCTCCCGGAACCACCATCGCCCGTCGAGCACCAGGCCCAAATACCTCATATGGGCCCGGATGATATCAACCGAATTGACGGTGATCGAGACGCCGATGGGAGGGCCCATGCGAGGCCCATGGAACAAGAGGGCCTCCGTCTTGTCCAGGGCCACCCTCAACCCCAGCACCCCGATCCGCCTGACGATCTCCTCGGTGCCGAGAGTCGCCAGGCTTGCCGCCTCCTCCAGCGTCCCACCACGGGCTGTGACGAGCGTGTCGTCGGCGTAACATATCACGCCCAGCCCGGGCGGGAGGCTCCCCCTCAACGCCCAGTGAATAGGGTTGTTGGGGTGTAAAAATCACATTTTTTAAAATATAGCTCCTACAGACTTGAAATTTGGTATGAACATTTTTTCTGCCGTGTAGAAGTCAAATGATTACAAATTTTACAAAATTCCGTTCCCAAAAGGCTATGCAGAGGTGTTAACCTAACAAAATCCTATTTTTTTTAATAACGCTCCTACAGACTTGAATTTCAGTAGGCATATTTGTGTTTTTTTTTTTAAATTACAACTCAAAAAATCCACATTTTTAAATACTGCCCCTACAGATTTGGAATTTGGTGTAGACTTTCTTTTGACCCTGTAAAGGTCAGATGACGTAGGATTTTATGAAATTTCTTCTCCGAAAGGAATTCTATGTAGCGAAAGTAAACTACACAACTGAACTTATGTAACCGAAGCGAAGCGAGGGTGGGTCGCTAGTATTATATAAAGTGTTTTTTTTTTATTTAGTTAAATACTGTTCCTTAAGAATAATAATTATCAAAACGTGCTGTAGAAAATTAAATCTTGCAAAAATATAAAAAAAAAAAAATTAAATGCCTAACGAAAATCTTAACTGATTTTGTATAGTAAGAAAAGTCCCATTTTATTTTTTCAGATTGACATCAATTGTGCTCATTTCAAATGCGAGCTGTTCATTTCGGAAAAGATTTATTTTAAGTCTTGTAGCCGCTTTCACTTAAAGTTGAACATTAAAATGTATTATCAGTACTTTTACAACTGTTTTTTTTTTTTTTTTTTAGGGAAACTTAAATTGGCGTTGATGATAATTTAGTACGAAAAGATTTCATTATAAGATTTAGACATGTCTCTAGCAACGTCCTCTAAATTTTAGATTACCTATAGCAACATTATTAATTTTGTTGTCTACCGCTAGACGTAAGCCTCCTCAGGCCACCGTAATCAAAGATCGGGTATCGGTGGTCCGCTCCCACGGCGAAGAGAGGAGCTTGCAGGGTGGATCTATGAGGTTGCGCGCCTCCACCTCCATAGTCCACCACATAAAAAAAAAATAAAAAAAAGACTTAAGCCTCCCCAGAAATGAGGTAATAATACAATAATCGCCACGTTTGGCAGGCGTATTGACGATCGCATTTATGTTTTATACTAGGTATTTGTTTAGAGGGAGCTGTTACCAAATCTCTTGATGAGGCTCTTAGTCAATTTTTAAGACTCCCTTGGGCAAAAAAGGCATATAGGTAGTGAAACAGAAAGGATCCAACCCACACTATAGGCGAAACTGCGTTTTGTATACCAACACTCATTAAAACAATGCAAGGAAAATTTTAACTCAGTATTCCTAAAGACTATATGTTACCAACCCATATATATCACAGGTTATTCATTTTTTTATTGACATCAGTCCTAGCTAATTACTTCGTTATTGAGAAAATAATTTCACCTAAATATCAAGTCATATATTACTGAAACGAACCAAATAACGAAAGGATATCTTTAAAACAACAACTATCTAATAGTTGTTTTAAAGATATCCTTTAGTGAAAACCCATTCCAGAAAGTTAAAATGGAAAATCAAAGATGTAACATGATCTAAATTTAAAATTTTAATACCTCAAAATTAATTCTATGTAGGACAGTTTCTTTTCGTTCAACTACGTCTAATCATATTCTTGTTCAGGCCCACATGGGGAGAGCAAGGTAATCTTTGTGTGGTAGGCTACGAATGCTATCAAATATTTGCTTGTGGATGTCGTAAAAGACGACTAAGAGCCTTATATCGACTTGAGCCAACACCAATTGATGCCGTTAACTCAATATTTACACTTCTAAGGAGGTTTGACTGGTCAGTTACCAATAACTTTTGCAATATGTAGGAAGACGGGTATATATTATGTCGAACTCAAGTAATGAGAATAAGAGCAGAAGAATAATGATAAGGAGTGCAAGAAAACATAATTAAACATGTCATCAATGCTAGGTATCATTTGTATTGCCTTAGGTATTACTTAAAGATCAACGTTTTCATATAATATACAGTAATCATGAATCTAATAGATTTTTTCTGCCTTTAATAATCATCATCATTTTCCTAGTCTTTACCCAATTACTTGGGGTCGATAAAATATGGCAATAGTTTTATGACCGGCGGCCTTCCAGACGTCAACCCTACTTGTGAATGTAATTGTTGACCAAACAGCATCAGATGGAGTTGGCCCAGGTCGTTATAAGTACTGTTTTTAAATATTAAATATTACTTTGATTTATGTGCACTAGAAGTACTATCATAACCTAATTAATACAATGACTAATTAATCCTCCTGATGATAGATAAATGCCAGTAATCATAATAATATTTGACTACACAGATGGCGTAGTGGTTAAATTAACGATCTACCGTGCCAGTCTCTAGGGTTTGATTTCCATGCAGAACAATTTTTTGTGCAATCCCCAAACTGATAAGAGTTTGTCTCAGAATAATTTGATTCTGGGTGTAATTTGTGTCCGTTAATTGTATAAAATATTTGTAAAGTCCCCTGCAATATAACAATAATTATTGCTTCAGTGCAAGTTATTGTCTCTTTTTAGAACATGTATTAATACAAATGATGCAATCAGATACCTAACAGGGAACTATTAATAATATGTAAAGTCCATAGTGAGGTAGTATGACCTTTTGCCTTACTACAAACGCGGTATTGTTAATGGCGAGTTAGTCCAAGGAAATTAAATGCTCAGTTTTCTTCTTAAATGATAATAAAAAGCTACTATTATAAGTTTTGGTATAGGATTTTTCTGCTTCACAGTTTCTTTGCTTCTTTTTCTGCTATACCAAATATTTTCGACTACTTCATATAACCATCCATCAACCTCTTACCATCTACTGTAAGACATAGGCATCTCTTTTCCGAGTATAAACCCCTAATCGTCACTTTTGAGAAAGTAAGGAAAGTAAGTTTTCAGTGTGGTGACGGAGTAAGAATACTATTCACCACCCCATATCTTACCCGTGGGTGATCATACGAGACGACTAAGGGATATAAAACGCATATAATATCTATGCGAGAGAAGGAAAACTCGAAACAAAACCCTATACCAACACGTCTGACCAGCGTGGTATAGTAGGTTAATTTCCCTCCCATTACGGAGGAGGCCCGATCCCAACAGTGGGACATTTATGGTCTGTGATGATGATGATGAAGAAAAGTATCTACAGCTGTCCATTCTCCTGAGAATATCAAACAATTGGCGGTTATTTGTTCTATTCTACACCCATGGGGAACACCATTCCTTAGAAAAATAAAACTGCTAAGTTTCTTTAATATCTCACAACTTCCTCAACTTAATGTAACTTCCCCTACGGGGAAATACCACTCGATATTTGTTTAACGAAACTTCGGTTTGTTCGAAGTTTATATGCAAATTGTTATAAACAATTTTATTTTCTTAAAGTTAAGATATGATCTTCATTGCCTTTGGCATTTTAAAAAAAAAAAAAAAAACACAAATTACTAAATTACCAATTATATGATGGTGTCAAAATTTAAATTATCTGATGGCAAATAATAGATACCGTATCATCATCATTCGCCTACTCTTATCTCAATTACTTGGAGTCCATACAATATGTACTCTTCTTTCATAGTAGGTACATATTGTAAAAGTTATTAGTAATAGTTTTATGATCGGCCGCCTACCAGACGCCAACCCTTCTTGGGAATGTAATTGTTGACCAAACGGCATCAGTTAAAATTGGTCCCTAGTCGTTTTTTACGACATCCACGAGCAAAGTAAGGGTTGGTAGTATTCGTAGCCGCTACCACACAACACGCATTTTTAATACAAGAGAAAATATGAGTTTGTGATATACCCTTGATATACACTTTATTTAGACATGTACAGATATTGATATGTACAGAGAATCTGTCAAACACATGAACGAAATTCACTAGCATATATATCAACTAAACTCTCCATTGCCCATTCTCGACGCTACGTCTGATTCAACGAATATAATTGCGAAAACGTAATACTACACATATGTACCTCGTTCTATGTGGTGAAATCCCTTAGTCGTAAAAGATGATTCAAATAATATTATCATAAGAAAGATAAATTCTTCTTGCTGTGTGATAGTGGCTACGAATACTACCAACCCTTACTTTGCTCGTGCATTTCGTAGAAGACGACTAAGAGCCTTATATCGACCTGGGTCAAGACTACCTGATGCCATTTGGTCAGAATTTGCATTCCCAAGGAGTATTGATGTCAGGCGGGGGGGCCGATCATAGAACTATTGCCAATAACCTTTGCAATATGCAGGAAGAGGGGTAAATATTACGTCGATCCCAAGTAATAGGGACAAGAGCAGGAGAATGATGAAGAAAGATACGTCTTCTTATTAATGTAATAATGGGAATAATGACATAATTGAGCATTCTCTTCGCTAGCGGATCGTCTAAACTTTCTATTCTGAACCCGTTACTACACGGTTTCGGTATATATAAGTCTTAAACTCTAAATATAATAAACAATATGTTTATGTTACCACATGAGTTATCTATTTAAACATACGCTCACAACTCTGTCTTACATTAGAATCTGTAATGAAAACAAAACCATTGAAACTTTGAAATAACATTTGATACTTCGCTATTACTTGTCTAAATCCCTTTATCTATGAAGCAACAGTTAAAATATACAAATAAATGAAAATGAAGCATACATTTTTAATGTTAAAAGGTAATCTATAATAAAAAAACATATTTCATCGGTTTTTATGCCACTTTGAAACGATTTTCAGTGCCTAATAATCGATTTCATAAGAAAAAGCTTAGGTAATTTTATTTTAGAACGGTGTAAGGACCCGCACAAAAAAATCTGTGAACGATTTTTATTTAAATAGAGAAGTATAGAGCCATCATCATAACCCATGTATATTTATGTGGGACCTGCCATCGCTGGGCTCGAGCCTTCTTCTCCACAGTATGAAGAAAATTGATCTACTATATCACGCTAGTCAATTGAGGTGGTATAGGGTTCTATTTCGAGCGTTTTTCTCTTACATATATGCCTTCTTCTGCCCACGGCTCCGCCCGCGTAAAAGGTAACTTTCCTAAAGTTTTTCATCCCCTATTTTTATTTTACCCCTTAAGGGTAATTTTTTTACGAAATTTTAATGTCATATTTATTTATATCTAATCAATAGCCTAAAATAAGTTTCAAGCTTCTGGCTTTAAAAATGACGATAATTCCTTCCAACTTTTTACCTCCTTTACAAATTTTTTTTTGCATTTAAGTAGCGTTTGTCTTTTATCAGGCTGTAGACTATCTGTGTACCAAATTTCATGTAGATCGGTTCAGTAGTTTTGGCGTGAAAGAGCGACAGACAAACCGACAGACAGAGTTACTTTCACATGTATAATATTAGTTAGGAGTAAGGATATGCATATTGTATCCTTAGTCGTCATTTACGACACCCACGGGAAAGAAAGGGACAAGGTAATGTCTATATTTTCACTAGATTTTTAATTTTCAACGATTTTCTTGTTAAATTATTTATTATTATTTTTTTTTTTTTTTTTCACACCACCCTGCACTAAGGAAATAAACCTTGTATTGCGGGGGACTTTACAAGCATGCAATTAACGCAGACTAATTACACCCAGACTCAGAACAAGACTTTGTGGATCACACAAAGTAATGTCCTGCGTGGGAATCGAACCCACGGCACTGGCACGGAAGGTCGGTATCTTAACCACTACGCCATCTGTGCAGTCAATACACATTACTTTGTTCTAAATTGAAATGTGCCCGATTATCAGCAATAGTCTCGCTCTTTATAAGTAGAATTAGGAATTGTATACTGAAATGTAGGTGTGGGATACCTGTTTTCACCCCTTTATGGATGAAACTATTGATAAGAATACTTGTTACATTTATCTCTTCGTACTTCCGTTTATATCAACAAACAACTCGCCTGAATTAATTTTACAAAGGTGCAACATTACAAAAAGAAACGCTGCTAAAATAAAAAGTAAAAAAAAAACCTAATTTGTTGTTTTGTGACGAAATTTAATGATCCCACCGAGCGTTATTAAATTACCTAAAATTGTTACGACAAGAGTTTTACGTGGGTTTCTCTTTGTTTTATTACTTTATTAATGCTTGAGAAATATTGTGTTTAGGATTCAAGCGACGCTTGATAGATTGCCTCTTTATAAACTTTGATCATAGCTTATATTATGGTTGCATTTATTGGTATAAAAATAAATATTTAAACTATATATATATATATATATATATATATATATATATATATATATATATATATATATATATATATATCATCATCATCATTCTCCTACTCTTATCCCAATTACTTGGGGTCGATACAATATGTACTCTTCTTTCATAGCACATATTGTAAAAGTTATTGGCAATAATTTTATGACCAGCCGCCTGCCAGACGTCAACCCTCCTTGGGAATGTAATTGTTGACCAAATGGCATCAGATGGAGTTGACCCAGGTCGTTATATGGCCCTTAGTCAGCTTTTACGACATCCACGAGCAAAGTAAGGTATGGTAGTATTCGTGGCCGCTACCACACAGCTAATATACACTACTGGAAAAAATTAAGGGATCAAAAAAAATTCCTTATTTTTGGGCAATTTTCAACAGGCCGTAACTTCAAGAGAAATGGTCGTACAGGAAATCAAAAAAAAGTAAACTGTAGCTCCAAGTTTCTTGTTTTTGGATTAGAACTTTAAAATTTTGTAACCTCCGCGGTTTTTGAGTAATCGTGGAAAAACCAGCAACAAAAAAAAATTCAATTTTTTTTTTTGTTTTTTTTTTGGTCTACGGGCGTAGAAAAAAAATTTCCAACATAACTACTATGTCTATCAGATAACTTGTTTATTCAGCTTGAATTTACTTTTTTAAAAATTTCGATACGATCATTTCTCGCTGAGATATCTAACTTTGAATGGAAAAGGATCTTATATTGTCTTTAACCATCAATATCTCAGCAACCAATGATCGCATACAAAGTTAAAGGTGGGTTTCAAGAACTTGAATGAATTCTCCTTAACGACTAGCCAGCTATTCCAAATAAAAAATAATGAACAGAAATGTGGAAAAAGCTCTGAATAACAATATTTTTCTCATTTTTAAAAATTATAAGCTTTTCAAAGCAAAAAACGTGATCCTTTAATTTTCTCAAAAATTCGATGGAGTGAAACAAAAAAACGGCTGGCTGGATTAATTTGGTTTATTGTAGGGTTTTTGTGGACATATTGAACTGTAAAAGGCACACTTAACATTAGTGGTTTCCTCAATATTTTCGATCTAGCGCTTGACTTTGCAAAAAACCACCAAAAACCCTTTTTTGTTGCATTTTCAAATTCATGTGACAAAATGAAAAAATTTTTTTTCGGAAAAGCAATGGCTAGTTGTTAAGGGGAATTCATTTAAATTCTTGAAACCCACCTTTAACTTTCTATGAGATCATTGGTTGCTTAGATATTAATGGTTAAAGACAATAACATCCTTTTCCATTCAAAGTTCGATATCTCAGCAATAAATGATTGTATCGAAGTGTTTAAAAAAGTAAATTCAAGCAGAATAAACAAGTTATCAGATAGATATAGTAGTTAAGTTGAAAAAAATTTTCTACGCCCATAGACCGGAAATAAAACAAAAAATAAATTCGATTTTTTTTGTTGCTGATTTTTCTACGATTACTCAAAAACCGCGGCGGTTACAAAATTTTAAAGTACCAATCCACAAACTAGACACTTGGAGCTACAATTTCCTTTTTTTTTGATTTCCTGTACGACCATTTCTCTTGAAGTTACTGCTTGTTGAAAATTGCCCAAAAAATTTGGATTTTTTTTTTGATCCCTTAATTTTTTCCAATAGTTTATATATATATATATATATTTATATCTTACGTCTTGAAGGTGACGTATTTCATCTACCGGACAATGTTTACACATAGTATAGGCTTAATACTTCAAACTTTACAGTTAGAATTGTATTAAACGATGACACAACCTTGTTATTCAAATTACTGAAATTTTTAGCATTTAATATGCTTAATTATTTATATACGTAAGATAGTTATAATATGAAGCGAAATTTGCATGTCCTAAAATAGTTCACGATGGTGTAAGTGGCAGCACGATTGGGCCGGATTCCCAATAGGTGCGGGTTCGAACCCCGCTTGTGACATCATTTTTCGTTTCGTAATCGGGTATTTATAAATAATTAAGCATATTAAATGCTAAAAATTTGAGTAATTTGAAGATATACAATGCGAAAGTGGAAGGATGTAGGTACCGGGGGAGACCAAGACTCACCTACCTAGACCAGATCGGTCATGTACTGAAGGAAAGTGGAGTCAAGAGTCTCCAAAACCGGCGAGCGTGTATGAAGAGAATTATGAATGTGGAGGAAGCGAGTGAAGTATGCAAGGATAGAGTTCTCTGGCACTCTGTACTATCTGCCTAACCTGCAAGGGATATGGCGTGATGATATGTATGTATGTATATATATATATATATATATATATATATATATATATATATATATATATATATATATATATATATATATATATATATATATATGCCAGTATTCCGGATCTAAATAAAACAAGGGACTGTATGAGAATAGATTAAATTTCCAATAAAAAAAGTATTTACGCAAAAATAAAACGCAATAATAAAATGAAATTAGATTGGAAAGTGAATAAATGTAAATACCCAATCCGTTCAACCGTACATACTCTTATAGCACCAAAGTACAGAACCTGAGCTTTTAGGGATAGTTTCAAATACGCAGCTACACAATGCTGGAATGTACTTTCACAACCACAACGCGAGCTGAAAACAAAGCAAAGTCTTATAAGTAACCTAAAAAAAATCTACATGCTCATTCAAATACAAAGTTAAACATAATATTGGAAATTTAAATTTATATCATAATTATTTAACAAATAAATGTTGCATGTATTTGAGTGTGTGTTTGCATACATGTGTTGTGTTATGTATAGGAAAATTATATGTATGTACTATGTATATTTAAATAATCCTATTGTATTTAATAATGAATCAATGTTCGTATTATTTTTATTAACGTGTATTATCCAATTAAACCTACATGGACAACTTTCCCTATATGCTGATGATACATGTCTCTTTTACTTCGGGTATAATCTTAATGAAATCATTAAACAAGCTCAAAACGATTTAGATGTCCTCAATCAGTGGTTCAAATACAATTTGCTAACTATTAATATTTCAAAGACTTCGTATATAATATTTAGTGCTAAAAACAAAAAACTACCTCATCATAACAATTTAAATATTAATGGCGATAACATTCAAAAGCTTAATCAGGAAAAATACCTAGGATTATTATTGGATAAACACTTAACGTTCAAATCACATATAGAGTATATAAGAAATAAACTATCATCTCTAGTAGGCGCACTCCACAATATGGCCAGATGCATCCCAGAAAATGCCCGAAAACTCATCTATAGTGCTTTAGTTAAACCTCACTTATTATACCTAATTGAGATATGGGGTAGCGCAGCTAAAACGAATATAAAACCCATACAAATATTACAAAATAAACTAATAAAAATTCTATATCGCTATAACTACTTAACATCTTCTAAAACTATTTATAAAGAAACCAAACTCATGAACATTCAACAGCTCTATACATACAACACATGCATACTTATATATAAAATTATTAACAAACTTATTCATTCACATATTACTTTCACAACTAAAGATAAAATAAAAAAGTACACAACTCGTCGCGCAGACCATCTAGTTTTGCCAGGAATACGTACAAACTATGGTAAAAATACTGTAACTTATGTGGGAGCACAAATATATAACACTCTTCCAAAAGAAATCAGAGAGGCTAATTCGCTGAGTTTATTTAAAAAAACACTTTCCGTATATATTTGTAATAATTTCTAAAAAAAAACAAAAACTTTTAACTTGGACCACTAGTTAAAATACCAATACAGCGAACTCGTCTTTGTTATTATTAATAAACTACCCACATCGAGCTATTGTTATTATATTAGTGTTAATATTCTCGTGTAAGTGACAATGTCTTAATGAGAATAAAGATCTTTAAACCGAATTAGTTATGTTTTTATTTAACTTTCACCTTTTATGCAGAGAACGCTATAGTACCACAAATACTAACCTTGTTTTATGCATCTTGAGGATCCTTAATACATCCAGCAGTGTTGTTGGCAAGAAGCCTACTTTTGTTTCCTGACGCACGGGTTGCTGTATAGGTTATGCATAGTCCTATATTTTAGTCGCATAGGCTTCTGGTAATATTACACGTTAACTACGCTAGTCAAGTTGTATCACTTTCCAAGTTTTTATTTTGCTTACTCTTCGTTTATTGCGTCATCCTTTGACGAACTAAGCTAGCACTGCGTTTATATGCTCTTTGAACGAAGTGACAAAAACAACTCATGCTTATATTGACTTATTAACCACACTTTCACTACATAGAGTATATTATTTATCTATATACACTCCTGTTCGTCTTTTCTTTTTCTTTTTTTGTATATATACACTACACAGATTAGTAATGTCATGTGCAATGTGTATTCGCATTCATCTGGCGATAGCAACATTTTATACAACAATAGATATACTTGTTATTATTTTACTTTTTTCTTATTCATCCTCATATCACACTCACAGCAGAGACACCTTGAGCTTGTTATTTTCATTTTATAATCTTCTTATGTACTTCTTTTTTATATTTGAATTGATTTGATGGCATTCAGCTACAATGCGAAAGTATGTACATTGTGCTTCTCTGTTGATTGGCTATTGTGATTTAGTTTTAGTGTTGCCCTATTTACATTATGCAACAAACGAGTAAAATAATTGTGTTTGTTGACTTAGCCGTCTTTTGTAGTATAACACTGTACTGCCGTTAATTGTGTTATCATGTATGTAAAAGTGAGACTGTATTTTTTAACTATACTTTTTTTTTGTTTTTATTTTATACCAATTTTTTTTTTCTTGTTTCTATTTCTAATGCGCCACCACTTGGTGGCTTTGATGTCTGACGTCGGAAAAAGAAAGGACATTGCTGAAAATCAGCGTTGTGGTGTTACATTGACAACATAACAAATGCTGAGCAATTATCCTTTTTTATGCCGCAGCTGAGACGTTCACTCGATGTAATTACTATTATGTCTCCTTATTTAGTTTATAGATTTTATGTGTTTTTTATTTCTCGTAAGGTTTATTTTTGTTTTTCTGTGTGTTCCTAACGTCTCTCTTATGTAGCACTAAATAAATACTTTTCTTTCTTTCTTTCTTTCTATCAAAAGTTGTACGCATTTAGGTAAACGAATGTACGGGTTGCGTGTAATGTATTTAAGAGAGGAAAATTAAAGAGTAGTATTGTATTCTTAACTATTGCCAAACGCGGTAGCTTAGTATGATACTAGTGTATACACAATTTGGTGTAATAAGTCAATATACCTCTCACTGTTGATTAGATTTTTATACACCACCCAGACACGCTTAGTCTATAACAGTAAAAGGACGTCATATAGAGATAATTACAACATCTTAGGGAAATATAGTGAATACTTATTATTGGCTTTATGCTATATTATGTTAAGCTGTTGGTCTCCCGATAAATAACTAAATAAATAAAATAAATATAAAATTTAAATTATAGTTGAGGATTATATTATATTCTGCTTCAAAGGGTTATGATACTTGGAGCTAATAGTTATGAATCATGTTACATATATTTTTTTTTATATAAAAGGTCATTAAAATATAAACAGCTTTTTTTTGCTTGGACTAGGCATAAAAACTTAATTACGAGCGAAAATTGATTGTCACATATGGGATCCCATGTGTGACAATTTATTTTTTCCCCGTGATCAAGGTTTTATATATAATCAAACATGTTAAATGCTAAATTTCAATAATTTGAATCACAGGGTCGTGCCTTCGTTTCATACAATTCTAACTGCAAAGTTAGAGTATTAAATCCGTACAATGTGTAAACAATGTCGGGTAGATCGAAGCGAAAATTGAACGTCATACAACAGTTCAGCTGGTGGAAGTTGTAGCATAATTGATACGGATTTACAATAGGTGTGGATTCGCATCCCCTGTGTGACAATCATTTTTCGCTCGTGATCATTTTTTTTATAAATAATTAAGTATGTTAAATTTCAGTAATTTTGGACTAAGTATATTATTTTGGACTAAGCATATTAGCCTTAAATGGTGATGGCTGTTACATCCTTATGTGGACTAACGTTTAACCCAAAACATATAAGCAACGGGCACAAAGATATCCCCTATGTACGAACCTCCTCTACCAAACCATCTGAGTTTGTTACCGAATTTTCTCAATGGCGTTCGCGTTTTATTCCAATAATAGTTTATTGCATATGGATAATTTAAGGTAAAACTATAAATTGAGCTGGTAAATTAATTATAAGTATAAATGATGTGAAACTTTTTGGCTGGAAGAAATCCCACAGGCCTCAAACGATTACAAGTTAACTACTAGAGGAGCCATCACTCTCAATTCAACCACCGTGGAAGAAAAGAAGATCCTTTCAATGTAGCTGCCACAAATAAAGATTTCTCGGTAGAATTTGAAGCAATTTCACATAGCAGTTATATTTTTCTATTACAACACATTATTAGATATACGAAATGCTGCGAAATATTTTCCCAACAACATTGCTGTACGTTGATAACACAAAATTGTGTGCGTGAAATATTCTGCAGCATTTTAGAATTCAGCTTATTATGCATTTCCAACATTTGTATTTTTATTTATTGAGGCCGGCGACTGGTCGAATTCGACACTAATTCATTTTTAAAAGTTTTTTATTCATTATTCCTCGAAGCAGAAAGAGGCGTGTTATAACTTTAAAATGTCTATGTGTGTCTGCCTATGGCATCATAGCTCCTAAATGAATAGGCCGATTACGATGCAGGTTTTTTTGTTTGAATGCTGCCGTGATCGAATTGTTCCTTAACTACAATTTATGAATATCTGTTCGGACATTTCAACGTTATGAGCCTTTTAGTAGTTACGTTTAAAACACCCATGTATGATGGTATCACTGAGCTGCTGATGTGCTACCATCATAGAAATACACACACACTCATAGAAAATTTAAAACACCACCTTCCCCCGCCAAAGCGCCTGCTAAGTGTAACGACTATATAATGTATGTGTTTCTCTTGGGGAACCTGTCGCAGTCCGGTTAAGCTGTAAAAGCCCCTTCGGCTAACAGCTCGCAGTTGGTATGTTTTAGTGGGTATTCAGTGTCCCCTTCAGGGCCTGTGAGTCCCACATACCCCGCCCGGGGCGGGTATGCGACAAATGCATTTTTAACCACTGCGTTACCAAAAAAAAAAAAAAAAAAAAAAAAAAAATTGGGGAACCTTTTGTGTTTCTCTTGGGGAAACTCATCTCCAAAAGTGGGCTTGGTGAAATTTATGGATAAAACATATCAAATTAAAATTATACTAAAATTAAGAGACACTGGACCAATGCCATAGTGGTCTATGTTATGACTTTCCAGCCGGGGCTTCGATTTCTACTTATGATAATTAAAAGATTGTCAGATTTTTCTGAACCATCATCATCATTCTCCTACTCTTATCTCAATTACTTGGGGTCAATACAATATGTACTTCTCTTTCAGAGTCCATATTGTAAAAGTTATTGGCAATAGTTTTATGACCGGT
The DNA here is from genome assembly GCA_905163515.2 of Lymantria monacha. Lineage (NCBI taxonomy): Eukaryota > Metazoa > Arthropoda > Insecta > Lepidoptera > Erebidae > Lymantria > Lymantria monacha. Next base: position 21,012,429 of record LR991100.1, read on the forward strand.
GGCCTGCCAGACGTCAACCCTCCTTGGGAATGCAATTGTTGACCAAACGGCATCAGATGGAGTTGGCCCAGGTCGTTATAAGGCTCTTAGTCGTCTTTAACGACATTTTCATAAAAAATATTACAAAATTTTTGGCAATACCTGACGACAACCCTTCTTGGGAATTTACCTAATGAATGTTGATTAGAAGGCATCAAGACTTGGCCCAAGTTGAAGCTCTTAGTAGTTTTTACGATACCGATAAGCAATATAAGAGTTGGCGGTATTCATAGCCGTAGCAAATTAATGATTCCAAGTGTAGGACTTATTTGTATCTCTTAACTCTGTGTTTGCATAGCTGCCTCTTTTTACCCGTTTTTTATATCGGCAGACTATGGGTACTCACCCTTCGTATTCCATACTGGGCGATAGAAATACGGTATGTGGCCCCATAACCCACCTTGTTCCCATCGTTACTGGACGACAGCTGGTACTGCTTCCTTGATATCTACAGCCGGAAAAAAGTTATATTACTTAGTCTGTCTAAAGAAATTATGATATGCAAAATATAAAACAAAGAACAAAACAAATACCTACTTATTACTAAGTAGAGAAACAAGACTATTTACTGCCTATGGTAGCATGCGAGCAGCTGTGTGGTAGCGGGTAATACTACCAACACTTACTTTGCTCTAGACATGTGTAAGTAATGCGAGTGATGCATCACACGTAATATTACCCGACCGCGTACTGTCATATTACACATTGCGCGACTAAACATGACATGACATTAAACATTACACATCACATTAAATATGACGCCGAACACTCGTGTACTGTTCTGTATTTCTGCAATGTTCGGTAATTTGGTAATGGTTATCTATCTCTCAAACGCGCCGTGTGTCTTTTCGGGCGAGTGAGAGGGATAGAATGACTGGACCGCGCTGCGCCTGCGGTCGATAAATATTTATTTTGAGCTCTATTTTTAGAACATTAAGGCTTATATTAAATGAAATGTCATGTGTGATGTTTGAAGTGATGGTAAAATGTAATATTACTCGGCACGAAATGTAATGCCATATAACATCACTTCGCAAAGTGCTGTTTCGCGCATGTCTACTTTGCTCGTGGATGTCGAAAAAGACGACTAAGAGCCTTATAACGACCTGGGCCAACTCCATCTGATGCCGATTGGTCAACAATTATATTCCCAAGGAGGGTTGATGTTTGGCAAGCGGCCGGAATTATTGCCAATAACTTTTACAATATGTACTATGATATAAGAAGTACATACTGTATCGAACTTAAGTAATTGGGATAAGAGTAGGAGAATAATGATGATGATGATGGTAGCATACGAACAAGCAGCTGATGGTAAGCGTTACTATCATTAATAGACCTTTGCAATACCAAAGTACAGCTAGGCCACTGCATACTAACCACAGGCCACTCAGAAATTAAAACCACAGCGCATTACCTCTGATCAGACGTCGATTTTCGTTGTCAGTGGGATACTACGCTGGACAAAAACTATCTACAGTGTGACCCTTTATACTACTAAATATTTATTAGTAATTCATTATTACAAATAAATAGTGCTGTGTGGTAGCCGCTACGAATACTACCAACGTCGTAAAAGATGACTAAGAGCCTCATAACGACCTGGGCCAACTACATCTGATGCCGTTTGGTCAACAATTACATTTCTAACGAGGGTTGACGTCTGGCAGGTGGCCAGTCATAAAACTATTTCCAATAACTTTTACAATATGTACTATGAAAGAAGAGTACATATTGTATCGACACCAAGCAATTGGGATAAGAGTAGGAGAATCATGATGATTATTAAAAATAGATACATATATAATTGTGAATATATTTTTTTATTTAATAACGTTTGTTTATAATAACAGATTTACAAATTATTTACCCACCTAAGATTTACACATAAGGTTTACATCTACGAGTATGAACATTTATAAATTAAAAGAAATGAACGTGTGCCTAAAACCACACGAATTCACGTCACAGTTTAAAGTTTTATATGTTTTTTTGTGAAGTTATGTACATTACGTTGTTGCCAGGTTCGCTTTGTCTTTCAAAAAGGGTAGCTCTCTAAAAGGTAAATAATTCTCACGATACGGGCACACGGGTGTACACTCAATACAAAAGGGAATTGGGGAACAAAAGATTAACTATTTAGTGGTGTACCACAGATTGATAAATGCGTATCCGCTTTATTTTATTTATTTTCACTTGTTTTATTATTGACTTAAATTCAATAAATAATATTATTAGTAATTTATTATTACAAATAGATAGTGCTGTATGGTAGCGACTACGAATACTACCAACCTTTAGTTTGTTCGTGGATGTCCTAAAAGACAACTAAGACTCTTATAACGACCTGGGCCAACTCTATCTGATGTCGTTTGGTCAACAATTACAATACCAAGGAGGGTTGACGTCTGGCAGGCGGTCGGTCATAACACTATTGCCAATAACTTTGACAATATGTACTATGAAAGAAGAGTACATAGTGTATCGACCCCAAGTAATTGGGATAAGAGTAGGAGAATGATGATATGATACTATGATCATTTATTTATTTATTAGTTAACAAAATCCACAGCTCTTACATATTATGTGTAACATTAATGCTAATCTTACAGCCAATTACGGATTTTCAATTTACTTTTTACACTTTTTTAGCGGAAACAGAATGACGTTAAAAGCAAAAACTTAACATAACTAATGTGTGCGTGTGTGTGTTTGTATTTGTTTGAGTGTGTGTGTGTGTGCGCGTTTTCTTGTGTAAAGACGAGTTGTGATTTATTAATTTATGTGTGAGTTACTTCCACCTTTGTATACATTTAATGAATATATATTTATTTATTTTAAAGTTGAAAATGAGATATTTATAAGTTCCTCACTAATAGTGGCAAATAGCTGTTCCTTATACGTAGTTATTTTAGTATTAAATATGTCCAGATCAGAAAATATACTCATGTAACATCTTTTTATCTGCTAATAATGGAGTTCTGCGCATAGTTTGTATTACTGTCTGGTACGTCGAAGAGTTGGGTATGTCTGGTTCGACGTGCAGGTGCTCTAAATTTAAGAACTGAGTTGTTTAAATCTGAACAATCAATAGCACCATTACACACCTTGTGGAGAAATATCATATCCAGAATCGTACGTCTAGCTTCCAAAGGCAGCATATTATGTCGTTTGCATGACATGTAGTAGTCACGAATATTAAATCTATCACGATAATTTAGATGTTTTAAGAATTTTGACTGTATTAATTCTATTTGTTGTGTATATGTTATATAACCAGGATTCCATATATTACTACAATATTCTAAAATACTGCGGATATATGCATAATAAACTGTTTTAAGAACGATCATGTCAGTGAACTGTTGACAGGAGCGACTTACAAAGCCAAGGTTTTTGTATGCTTTATCAACAATGTAAGAAATATGCTCTGAGAATAATACCTTTGAATCCAGGATTTATATCCCTGACCAAGTCTCCTCTGCCAATCTCTACATTACCAAAACCATAATTATAGTGAATAGCTTTCCGTTTACGAGTAAAGGTAACAACTAAACATTTATCGACATTAACATTTAATCTATTAGTGTCATAGTATTTCGATAATCTATTCAAATCACATTGAAGTTTGTCACAGTCCAAATTATTTTGTATTTTCATATAAATCTTGGTGTCATCCGCGTACATGAGGAATTTTGCATTCAGTATATATCTTCCAATATCGTATAAGTAGATTGAATATAATAAAGGTCCTAAAATTGAGCCCTGTGGAACGCCTGATGGTATGGTAATGGAATTGGACTTTCATCCACCCACTGTCACAATTTGCGATCGATTCTTCAGGTAGGAATCAAACCATCTCAGCAAATCTCCATGAATACCGAGCTCCTGTAGCTTTCCCAGAAGTATGACGTGATCTACGCGATCGAAAGCTTTTTCGAAGTCCGTGTAGACCACATCCACCTGGCCCCACCATCCATATCTCGGACAACGTCTTCCATACAAACCGCTAAGTTAGTATTGGTGGAGCGACTCTTGATAAATCCATGTTATTCTTGAGGTATATTTTTTTATATGGTTGGGTAAATAAATACATGAACAATTTTCTCCATTAACTTCCCTAGAAAGTTAAGAATTGAGATAGGCCTATAATTTTCAATGGAGGCTCTACTTCCTTTTTTGTGAATGGGTACAATATGTGCAGTTTTCCAAATAAAGCGGCAGTATCCCTCACGAAAACATCTATTAAAAATATAAGCAATTGGTGAAGCAAGCATTTTACGAAAAACATAGGTGGTATTGCATCACTATCGGGGCCTTTCGAAATATCTAGATTTTGTAAAAGCTTCAAGATATATGTGCTGTCTACCGTAAGATTATGTAATATATCACCATAAACCCCATGTTTTATTGGGTGGGGATCACAATATGTGGTTGAAATCTTATTAAAATTTTTGGCAAAGAAATTGTTGAAGGCATTACAGATTTCAGACTCATTTATTAATTTATTACTTTCTTAAGTCATATATTTAGGTTAATTGTTCTTATTTTTCTTTTTAGCTTTAACATATGTCCAGAATAATTTCAGTGTAGTTTTAATATTTTCTTGTGATATATGTATGTAATTTTCTTTACAAATTTTTTGAAGATTCTTTTGTTTTTCTCTTAATTTCTTAAATGTTATATAATCAATAGGATTATTGTATTTTTTCCATAAACCATGTGATTTGGACTTTTCCTTAATGATGTTGATTAGAGCTCGACTGTACCAGGCAGGATAGTTGTATGTGCCTCCAATAGTAACCCTGGGTATATATTTACCAATGACTTCGTTTATGATAGAATAAAAGACTGCCATCATTCTCTCAAGATCTATATTACGGGAATATAACAACTTCTAGTCGTACGATATTAGTTTATTATTGAGAGCTTCGTAATCGCCTTTTCGATATAAAAGTTTTTCGAACTTATGTAATTTTAGAGCGCGACCCGATCGCCTGTTAGCGCGAAGGAGGAGACGATGGATACGGCCCGTTAATGGACCACGAATCCATCCGTCTCCTCCAAGCCAATCTCAACCATCCGCCGGTGCGCAGGACGTTTTCCTGCAAGCCATGGCGGAGTGGTTGATAGGAGTAGCCGTAGCCGCGGAGCCATACGTGGTGCCCGACCGGCCTAACTGGCTGGGTAGCGCCGACGGCACTGTGGCAATCGTCGCCTCCACGTTGTGGCCTTCGTCGTCCCTGACTCTTAGGGATAGGGGCATCGAATACGTCGCGGCGGACTGGGGAGAGATTACGCTTTTCGGAGTCTATCTCTCCCCTAACAGGAGCGTGACTGATTTCGGGGCCTCCCTCACCATCTTGGGGGCCTCGTTACGGCGACTGGCACCGTGCCAAGTCTTCGTTATGGGGGACTTCAACGCCAAGTCCATGGCGTGGGGATCCCCCAGGACGGACGACCGAGGACGGGCGGTCGAGGAGTGGGCGGCGGCACTGGGCCTCTGTTTGTTGAGCAGGGGCTCAGTGCATACGTGCGTGCGGCAGCGGGGCGGGTCGATAGTGGACTTGTCGTTCGCTAGTCCCATTGTCGCCGGACGCGTGAGGAGCTGGTGCGTCGCGGAGGAGATTGAGACCCTATCGGACCACCGGTATATCCGGACGGAGGTCTCCCGGACCCTTCGGGCCACCGAAGTTAAAATCGAGTACCGGTGGTCCGCTCGCACGGCGAAGAGAGAAGGTTTTACGGTGGGTCTATGGGGTCACGCGCCGCCTTTCCGTCACTCCGGACCGATTCAGCGGGGCGAGACGCACCCATAGACCACCAATAAAAAAAAAAAAAAAAGGTCTCCCGGACCCTTCCGACGCCCAGCAGGGGTCATGAGGCGGACGGACGTCCCGCGTTCCGGCGATGGGCTGTGAGTCGTTTAGACCGGGACCTGCTGGCGGAGGCAGCCATCATTCACTTGTGGCTGTCTTCTGCCCGCCAGTTGGACGAGGTGAACGCTGAGGCTGGCCGCATCCGCAATGCGTTGATTTGTCCACTGGTGATCCCGGGAGCTGGCGGATCTTCGGGCCGCATGTATACGCGCCCGGAGGGCCTACACCCGCAGCCGGCGGCACCATCGCGATGAGGAGCGGGAGGGCCGGCTTTATGAGGGCTACCGCAATGCGCGGTCGGCCTTCAGGCTGGCCGTCCGTACCGCCAAGGACGTCAGTCGGCAGGAGATGCTGGACGGTCTCGATGGTGACCCCTGGGGTCGCCCCTATCGCGCGGCGCTGAGTAAGCTCCACGCGCGAATCACCGAGACCCTCCAACCCGACCTCCTTACCAGGGTCGTCGAGCACCTGTTCCCGCGACGGGCGGAGCACACGCCCCCGGTCATGACTTTGCCAGACACTGACCGGGAGGCCGACGATGACAGTCTTTCGCCCATCACGGAAACCGAGATGGAGATGGCGGTGGCGCGCATACGCGGGAAATCCACCGCTCCCGGGTCCGACGGTATTCCCAACCGCGTACTGACCCTGGTCCTCGATCACCTGGGACCCCGCCTCAGGGGGCTGTTCGACGCGTGTTTAGCGTCCGGGCGGTTCCCTGGGTGCTGGAAGGAGGGGAGGCTGGTGCTCCTGCCGAAGCCGGGACGGTCTCCCGAGTCGGCCTCGGCCTACAGGCCTATCGTGCTGCTCGACGATGTGGGCAAGCTATTGGAGAGGGTGCTGGCTGCCCGCATCGAGCGGCACCTCGTTGGCACGGGGCCCGATTTGTCGGACGCCCAGTTTGGGTTAAGGAGGGGTCGTTCGACGATCGCAGCTCTGCTGCGCCTGAGGGCCGTGGCGACTGAGGCCGTCGCCGGCGGAGGAGTGCTGTTGGCGGCGTCCCTGGACATTGCCAACGCATTCAATAGTCTGCCATTTAGCTGCATCAGGGAGGCGCTTCAATACCACGGGGTGCCAGTTTACCTGAGGCGGCTAGTGGTAGACTATCTATAGGGGCGCAGTGTCCTCTACACCAACCGAGTAGGGGACGTTGCGCGGACGCCCATGACGTGCGGTGTCCCACAGGGGTCGGTCCTCGGACCCACCCTGTGGAACATCGGCTACGACTGGGCGTTGAGAGGGAGCCTCCCACCCGGGCTGGGCGTAATCTGTTACGCCGACGACACGCTCGTCACAGCCCGCGGTGGGACGCTGGAGGAGGCGGCAAGCCTGACATCTCTCGGCACCGAAGAGATCGTCAGGCGGATCGAGGCGCTGGGGTTGAGGGTGGCCCTGGACAAGACGGAGGCCCTCTTGTTCCATGGGCCCCGCATGAGTCCTCCCATCGGCGTTTCGATCACCGTCAATTCGGTTGACATCAGCATCCGGGCCCATATGAGGTATTTGGGCCTGGTGCTCGACGGGCATTGGTGGTTTCGGGAGCATTTCCGCAGTCTCGCTCCACGGCTCGTCGGCGCGGCGTCCGCCCTTTCGTGGCTTATGCCGAACGTGAGCGGACCGGGCGCTACGTGCCGAAAGCTGTACTCTGGGGTCGTCCGGTCGATGGCCCTATACGGCGCACCGGTGTGGGCCGGATCCTGACTGTCCGACTCAGGGCTCTTCTGTGGCGACCACAGAGGGCCACGGCGGTCAGGGCCGTACGCGGGTACCGTACGGTGGCGACGGAGGCAGCGTGCCTGTTGGCCGGGACTCCCCCGTGGGACCTGGAGGCGGAAATGCTCGCCGATTTGTATCGGCGGGTGTCGGGGGTGCGAGCGGGGGGCGGTGTGGTCTCACTGAGGGAGCTCACCGCCTGGCGTGTCGACGCCCGCTGAGACGTCATTGCTCGTTGGGCAGTCCGGCTGGAGAGGCCTCGGTTCGGTGTGCGGACTGTGGAAGCCTTCCGGCCGGTGCTGATGCAGTGGTTGGAACGGCGGCACGGGGTGTGCTCTCCTTCCGACTGGTGCAGGTTTTGACGGGGCATGGATGCTTCGCCAAATATCTGTACACGGTCGTCAGGAGGGAGAGTACACCGTCCTGCCACCACTGCGATTGCGACGAGGATACGGCGCAGCATACGCTCGAGGCGTGTGCCGCTTGGGCAGAGCAGCGCCGTGAACTCGTCGCAATCATCGGTGCCGACCTGACGCTGCCGACCATCGCCAGGGCGATGCTCGACAGCGTCAGGAACTGGGACGCGGTCGCAGCCTTCTGCGAGGCAGTAGTCTCGCGGAAGGAAGCGGCGGAGCGCGTGCGCGAGGAGCGTCTCCTCGACGACGCGAACCGCCGCCGGCGACTGGGGTGGCGTAGGCGCGATTACCTGCGCCTGATGCCGCCCTAGCCGAGGCCGCGCGTGACTGGACCGGGGAATTAGTCCGTCACCCGCCGAGAGGCTGGACGACCGGACCGGACCGCGCGAGGAGGGACCGACGTCCGCTCCGGGGGGGGGACGTCGCTCAAGGGGAGGGTACCTCTCAAGGGGTATTCCGTCGGGCCGGCTACTGACGACAAGTTCACGCTGCTCCAGTGGCCGGTCCAACGACGTAGGCGAGGTTCGTGGGTGGGTTACGGGTATGCGTACGTACGCCCCTCTGTCGCCCCGGACGAAGTGGTGCGAGAAGAGCGCCGACCATAACCCACCCCAAAAAAAAAAAAAAAGTGTGTGATTATGTGAATTTTTGATATCTTTAAATTGTTTCAAACCATGGTATGACATTGTATTTATGAGTTGAGATGCAGAATTTTGAATATCGATTGAGCCTTTTTTAAGACCAAAGGTCGAACACCGAACCAGTCAATACAAGGTAAGTTAAAATCATCAGCTATTAAAAAGAGATCATTGGTGTTTTTAGTAATTATACATACATACATACATATCATCACGCCATATCCCTTGCAGGGTAGGCAGAGGTAATTATATCTTCTAATATATCTACAAAACTCTGTATGCGATCGGGTATCATTCTATCCGGCGGCATGTAAACTACTGCGACGTGCATATTTTGATTAGTCGCGAAACAACGAGCGGGTATAGTTAGCCAGATGCATTCGAGCGCAGGCACTGCCCACTCGGGTCGCGATAGTGCCTACAAGCGCGGCGCGCATGCTATCATCACTCCGCTGCCAAGCGAACCACGATCACGTCTAAATATGTTATATGTGTCGTTATATATATATATATATCGGTGTCTAAAACACTGTCGTGTAACCATGTCTCTGTGAACATAAGTATATCACTGTCAGATGACAGTATATTATCATAAAAAATATTAGTTTTTGTGCGTAATCCTCGCACATTCTGTTAAACAAATTTTAAATATTCTTTATTAGTCATTGTTGTATAGAATTACAGTTAACTACGATTACAACTTTTATATTGATTATAGGAAGAATTAAATAAGCGAGATAGCCGTAACGTAGTAATTCGTAAAGTAAATATATTATAACAATGTTTAATGTAACGAGAAGACAAACAGCGTTTGCCAATGACATCTTGTATATTTTATTGTGGTGGACGTAATTATAATTAAGTAATAGTGTTGAGTTTATAAAAGTGTGTAGAAATGTAATGTAGTATAGGTGTGTTGTTGTAAACATATTATAGTGGATATGGTGTATAATATTTATTGGTGATTGTATGTGTATGCGTGTATTTTTACGGCAAGAATGTGTAATAAATAAAATAATAGTACGGTATTTAGAGTTAATTTGCAGTGCAACATAATGTATTGAATAATAGAAGATAAATAATAGTATAACAAAACAAAACATGTTTGTGAACTTGATTATGCAATGTTCTTTAAATCTTCTTGGGTTAATATCGGGATGTGTCGTTAAGTGTCTACTTTCCTTACGTAAATTCGGCAGTTTTTTGTCCAAACATATTTGTAGTTCAGTTCGTTGGCTTTAATCTTGCATTCTTTCAAAAGCATTTTGTTATACTTATTGAGATGTTAATTTATATATATCTTCATATTTTTTGAAGAGTCTGAGCTAGCTCCGATGTCGTGAGGGTTGATTCCTCGCACCTTTTGTGCTACGGCGATAATTGTGTCTTTAGTGGTACGCTGCTTAAATCGTGCCACTATGTTTCATGGCAGGTTGGCCTTCTGTGGTTGGTATGCTTGTACACGGTGTGCAAATTCAACATCTTCACCCTTCACAGGAACCCCAATATACTCGGTTATTTTTTGCACGACACCTATACTCAGTGCCAAATAACGAGGCAAAAGATGACCTTCACCTACCTTCACCACGATATCTTAAAATACAAAAACAATCTATCGCTTACCATACAAATCTATCGAAAAGTTCTATCGCAAAATTCTCTTGGTACAGGCCTACAAGAGAGTAAAATTACAAAAAGCACAACTCGAAATTTTACGTAATCTAGGCAAATTGCCATAGGAAATTTATGTTTCTAATATCCTATAATCATGTATTTGATTGTTTTAAAATACCAAATTAACCTGTAACTGGTGATATTTCATTAATTTATAAATAATATCATTGATAAGAATGCTAAATTACTTTCAAATGTCTGAAAAAAAAGGTTTTTAAGTAACATTAAAATTAAGGTACCGAGGATATTTATATAAATTCAATATAATATAGATCCTATAATTAAATACGTAATTAGCTTCAAAGAATTATGTAACCTCCAATAAATGCCAAATTTTAAGTTATAACACATTTCTTTCGACTCATATTACCATCAGGTGTAATAAACTTAAAGGACTTGACTTAACGTATATTATTTAACCTCGCCTTAACATCTTGCTCTTCCCATTTATTAATCCTTTATACGAATTTGTAATTATTAAATATTCGTTTCTTTTAAAACTGTATTTTTTTAATTGTTTTACGTCGTTACTTAACTAGTATGGAAGAAAAACCTCACGAACAGACAGATATAGACGGCGTGGTTAGTTTAATTATAAAATGCAGTCCCACGCCGCATCTATCTGTTTTTGATTCAGAAATTTTAACACATCTCTTAATGTAGTGATGTCTCATAATTTCTTAATTAAAGTTCTAAACAAATTACACGCAGACATAAATGTTTGTAAACCCCTGTACTGTCTAGCCGACTGGTACCATGATATTTTAACGATAAGACGGTTTGTATGGAAAGCGATAGAATAAGCAATAAATTACTTGGATTTGATGATATCGTGGTGAAGGTCGCCAAATGACCTCTTTTGCTATGCTATTTGGCAAACACTATACTAATTGTTCTTCTTTGGTCTCAGGCACGCCGGTAATTTCTATGTTTTGTAGACGTACCCATTGCTCCTGGCGGGCCTGCTCGGTCTCCAGTCGACGTATGCGACTTTCGTTGTAATGTAGGTTGTTACGAAGGACGTTATTTTCTTCTTTTATGGTTTTTAAATTGGTGGTGGTGGTGACTATTTGTTTCATGACATCATCATACTGTGAGCTTATAAACTTGACTGTATTTTCCAGCTCTGTTATCTGAGTGCGTATTTTATGAAACTCAGGAGTGACGATGTCACGAATGATGATAGGTAACTCTTTACGCACGATTTCAATTATTTGCGTCACCAGTGTATTATTCTGTTCGATCTGATGAGAATCTGATGGTACAATTGCCTTTCTAACTGTCACATACTGGGTCTCGCTGGTATCAGTTAGCTCAATATCCACTACTTTTGCTGGGGTGACTTCGTTATTCTATTGTCCCGGTTTTCTGATGCATTTAGGACAACCCCATGATTTGGGTTTCACAGCATCGATTGTTAAATCGGCGCATGTAGGATGGTAGTGATTACCGCAGCCTTTTTTTGAGCATGTTATTTTATCAAGTGCTTTTGTTACTGAATTGCACTCTGTACACTTATTCATTTTACACAAGGGAAAAAAAGATAGTATGTAGTTTATTTGTATTTAGTAAGGTAGTGGGTAGAATGAAACACTTGTTTATGAGTCTTTTCAAAGTCAAGGACCGAAAATTTGCGAAAGTTCACGATTTAACGCGAAGTTGCATGTGCGGGTAGCGGGGTGTGTGAGTTTAGCTTCACTGCACTTGTAAATGGAATAACTCGCGGCGTATGATTCATGACAAAACAACTCCTTATACTTTAGAAATATAAGTCATTTTCGCGTTCAACGACATTTAAGAGATTTATTTTAACCAACAACACGTCTATGGTCCGCTAATGCTTAACGATACTCTGTATCATAATTATTATCATAGTTAATAATGTCGAATCCCATTACTTAAAAGTCAAAAAAAAAATGGAAAAGTTAACTGTTTCTCTGCTTTCTTAAAAAAAAAACGTAAAATTATCTTTATCACAAATTTGTTTATAAACTTTTAATATTCGATATCCAATATACCACTACTTTCCAATTTTGGGTATGAGAAAACGGCCTAAAAGTTTTCCAGAAGATAGCCAGGCAATAATTCATAACATAACATCAAATTATATAGTACTGCGTGCTAAGCATGGTGATTATGGCGTTATCTCTCTTGAAGGAGGCTATATTTAAAAGTGGACGTTTATAATCTGATGGATGCATAATATATTATTATAATATTGTATAATATACAAGTACAAGTATATGCTATGTAATGGCGGCCACGAAAACCACCAATAAAACAGAGTATCTATTGAATCGAGCTAAAGAAAAGATAAAGTGTCTATGATAAAAGCAGGATAATGATGATGATTTTCCGTGTGGTAACGGGTTGGCATAGAGTATTAAATGCTAAATTTCAGCAATTCTCTTCTAATGATTATTTCTGTAAATTAGTTTTGTTATCTGTTATTTAATTTAGTTTTCTTTTACATCATCCATATGCAAGAAAGGGGGGAAAGAATTGTTATATCGTAATTTGGCACCACAAAATAGACAGACAATCAATATACCAGAAAAATCAAAATATATATATATTTTATTATTGATCCTATGCGTTTGGTGTTAAATGTATCCAACATTCTACGTTGCCAGTAATGCATCAGGCTTTGAGGCTTTATGGAGCTTACGAATAGCGTCGACGTGTACATACCCAATTTATGCTACGACAGTAGAAAGAGCTAAAACTAAATCAATCACAAACTTTCACCCATTTTGCTGCAATTAATGGTCTCTCTGATCGCAACGCAAACATCAAATCTATATCTTCATTTTAAGTGAGTGATAGATTAAGTTAACAATATGGATTCACCCATTTCTCTCAGATAATTAGAGACACGAGAATAAAATTTCAAAATTTAATTTCTGACAAAGATGGTAGTGGTAGAAAATGTCTTCATTTGTTGATTACTTTAGAATTAAGATTAAAATATAACAAAAAGAATCACTCTCTAAACCAGTTTATAAGTCACGTCTTAAAATAACCGATTACGGTAAACCTCTCGTGACCATAAACTTTAAAAAGTATTCGAAATGTTAGGAAACTTAAATCATATATAAATACAATAAAATAGGTAAAAATACTTTTATTTTACATATCGCTCTTCTGGAAGAATAGTGACACAATTCAAAAAAGCAAAATTTTTCAGGAGTGTCAAAATAAGTATTTCCTTTTTTTTCAGCTTGGTTCAGCAGTAATTCCAAATGCAAGAACATCAGCATAATATCCTTAAGAGTCACGACGAAGTGTTGATAGGGAGAATTTATAATATTAACAAATATCCACAAATCCATCCCACATCAAAATTTTTAAATATAATGAAAGTTGAAATTATTAAAGTTGTGTCACTATTCTTCCGGACTAGCGATATGTAATGCTCGCGTAAACTTAACAAATCAGTATAATATTTTTTTACTATAAAAAAACATTAATTTTGCTGTTTTAAAGATATTTTTCAAGAAAACTAAAAACCTAAGATGTTTTGTTTAAACATCTTAAGTATTAAGAAATGTTTATAATTTAACTTCTCTCAGGACAAGACTTTGAAAGCTTTGTTTACAGGACATTTAAATAGAAGATTTATCCGTAGAGGCAAATTAAGTTTTAAAACGTTTACGAAAATATACACATACATACATACATATCATCACGCCATATCCCTTGCAGGGTAGGTAGGGAGAACAGAATGCCAGAGAACTCTATCTTTGCATACTTCACTCGCTTCCACAACATTCATAATTCTCTTCATACACGCTCGCCGGTTTCGGAGACTCTTAACTCCACCTTCCTTCAGTACATGACTGATCTGGTCTAGGTAGGTTAGTCTCGGTCTACATCCCCGGTACCTACATCCTTCCACTTTCGCATTGTATATCTTCTTAACCAGACGTTCGTTCGGCATTCTTTCCACATGTCCGAACCAGCATTCTCTTTAGCATCGCAACGACAATATAAAGAAATAAAAATGTAGTACAAAATGTATATTCTTAGTAATATACAAAGAGATTAGTAATGTCGGATGGATGTTAGGTTATGATCTGGACATACAGCACGCAACCCCATAACCCACCGTATTCCCTTCCTATCACCATTAAGATGGCCACTGGTACCGCTTCCTTGACATCAGTGGCCAGCTCGGTGGGTTAACCTTTCGGGTACCGTCCCCCGTCGACGCCGCGACATTACGCCGTGGCGTCGCCCTCACGCGGTCAGCCTCTCTGCGGGTGACAGACTAGTCCCAGGTCCAATCACCCGCGGCCTCTTCTTAATATAGCCTACGATTATTACGACTTTGATGAAAAATATTTGATTCGTAATAATTAAAAAAAAAACTGATTAATTCACTATGGCATCTTGCCTATGAGTATTATAAAGCGACTAAGATATAATATGCATTCAATATTTGTGCAAGAGAAGAAAACTTGAAACAAACCCCATATTAACATATCTAACCAGCGTGGCATAGTAGGTCAATTTCTCTACTATCATCGATGACATCCTATCCTAGATTAACTGAGAAAATAAAATAAAAAAAAAATTCTAAAGAGCATCCTTGGAAATGTAATTTTTGATCAGACGGCATTAGTCATCGCAGAGTAGGGTTATACAGTTAACTACTACTAAATCTTACTAAATCTTTTGCGACACCCACAAGCAAAATGAGTATAAAAAGTTAACCAAATAACACCACTGCATGAGAAATAAAATGGGACACCTAGCTGCCATCGACACCTAACCTAAAGCCAAACTGTCACAGTAATATTCAAAAACCCAACGCCAAGCTCGCCGGCTATTTTCCACTTATTAAGGACGGCACAAGTGGTAATCATATGTGCCCTTTCTGCCTTTACATAATAGTAGAACATAAATAAGGAATACCGCTGCCTCGACTTTGGTAACACTTTCTGTTGATACTCAAGATTAACCTAAATAATGAACTTCTTTCAGTAGTGTTAGGATCACGCTGTTAACAGTTTTCTGTCTACAGTCGCGGACCGGTCCATCCGAGCTAGTACCATACTCTCGCAGAAGATCGACGCCTGAATAATTCTAATTTATTATATCGCTTTGTTCGTTGAGGCTCTCGCTGGTAGCCTAACTGGGTGGGTTTGGGGTTTGTATTGATAGGCAGCGGCCTACCTATACCCTTGACATTGCAAAGGTCCATGGGCGACAGTGACACTTACCATCAGGTGTGCTACTTGCTCGTTTGCCACCATATGTAATAAAAAAATGGTCATCCTTATGATTTTATTAACCAAATGTTAATACCATTAAAACAAAGAATATCTGTATCAATGTTTGACCGTATATCGTCTAGTAAAAATTGTCAATGTAATCTTAAGTTAGGAAATGTATCTGAAAACGAAAACCTATTCAATTTTGTTTCGAAAACGGTTCAATATAAATACAAGGTTTGTGCTGAGGCAATATATATTTTTCAGCCTTTTGAGGGTTTTGAGACTTTTCACTGACACGTACAGTTAGGCTCTTATCGAGAGAAAATCTTATTTAAATTGCGTTAGACACTTTCAAGATATTAAAAATTTATTAAAATTATTAGGCAACAATAGACGAGAGTTGAGAATAAATTATAAAGAGCCAAAGAGTGTTACAGCGGGAGAGAAAAAGAATATAATAAGAAGAGAAAGAAAATAATGAGAGGAGAAAGAAAGAGATGCTTTTATATCATAACGCTAAGGAAATAATCGTTATATTGCGGGCGATTTTACAAAACATATAATTAACGCAAACAAATTATACCCAAACTTAGAATAACACTTTGTAAATGCAAAAAGTATTTTCCTGCGTAGGTATCGAACCCACGATACTGGCATTGAAGGTCGGTATCTTAACCACTACGCCATATGTGAAGTCTTTCTTTCCTATATTTATTGACATTCGTTAAGAATTATCACATATTCAAGCATATTTTAATCAATAAAAATTTAATAGCTTTTGAGAAATTTAATTTCGATTAGGAGTGCGGTACTATACATGTTTAACTATATACAAAAATTGCTCATTTAAAGTAAATAGCTGACCAGTATTATTACAGTGCCGTTTGATTAAAAAAAAAATACCACTTGGGCCGACAGAAGGGCTGCCTTCAACTTCATAACCTACCGTATCGTACCTCTGTTTAGCCATGAGTCCTTGTCTTCAGTACTGCATCGTTACTCACTATCAGCTGAAATATTGAAAAAACTTAAAACAAAGAGACTAAAAAATCCTTACTAATATTATAAATGCGAAAGTAATTCTGTCTGTCTGTCTGTCGCTCTTTTACGCCAAAACTTCTGAGCCGATCTAAATCTCTCTCTCTCTCTCTCTAATCTAAGTTAAATTTGGTATACAGATAGTCTAGAGCCTGATAAAGGACATAGGCTACTTTTTAATGCGAAAAAAAAGAGTTGTAAAGGAGGATGAAAAGTTGTGAGGAAGTATCGTCATTTTTAAAGCCAGAAGCTTGAAAATTATTTTTAGGCTGTTGATTAGATAAATATATATGACATTAAAAGTTTGTAAAACAAATACCCCTAAGGGGGGTAAAACAAAAATAGAGAAATTTTATATGGAAATTGGTTATTATTGACGAAACATTTTTTTATTAACCTTTTGATTAGATATAAATAAAAATGGCTACTTTTATCCCGGTAATGTGTTCCCTTGGGATAATATTTCAACTTTAAGTAAGTAACCTTTTACGCGAGCGAAACTGCAGGCAGAATAAAACTCTTCAGCAATTAGTAGCTAGTACGATAATAATTCCTGGGCAATATTATCCCTAAAATATGGCAATAAAGGAAAATGTTTGTCCAAACTTTGTCAAACTTAATTTTCTTCAGAGCTATGAGTTCTTCGGCTACGGTTTCTTTGAGTGGATTAATGCACTCACCATCAAGTAACATAAAACTTTTCCTTTAAAGAAATTTGGGTGCAAATGTTTTCTTTTGTAATTTCTAAACGTGACATTTTATACAAAAATGAAATAAAAAGGGTCGTTTCCCTTTCTTTCGTGTTATAAAACAAATATCAACACCAGTGAATATATCCCTGTTTGCGGACTTTAAGCGTCATGAACACCGGGAGGTGAAAACAATTCTAAATAATTTTGTTTCGCCTTGTATATGGACTGTCATGAAGTAATTTACTTAAGGATTTTTTTTGCTAGATTTATCACATTTTATTTTTAAATTAACTGTGCTAGCACTGTCGCGTAGAGTAGATTTTTAATATATTGAATATTATTATTTTATTTGATATTATGGTATGATGATTATAATAATAATACCAACTTAATAATATTCATAGTACATCAATAAGCATTTTTTATCCCCGTAGTTGTAATGACAACGGTCACTTGCAGGGCGTTTGTCCGGTATTGTTTATTTATTTAATGGTTTCTGATGTTTACGTGAGTATTACACATTTGAAATGAAACTACTTTTACGGATTTTGTAGCGTTTGTAGGTAATTGATTTTTAATTTCCCGACGTTTCGAACACTTTATTACTACAGTGATCATGGTCACGGGAGGACTGACCGACCATCCTCCATGATCCTTATAAAGTGTTCGAAACGACCCCCCTCCGCCAGTAACAACTGACGAGGTGGGAACGATTGTCAAGGCCCTCCTCCCTAGGAAATCCCCAGGTTCGGATGGCATTACAAACAGAGTAATTAAACTCTTCCCCCTCTCATTACTCGTTATATTAACAGCTATATTTAACGCCGCAATAACTAACAGTATCTTTCCATCTCAATGGAAACAAGCCGTGGTAATTGGTATACACAAACCCGGCAAGAAGCGTACCGAACCTTCCTCGTACCGCCCTATTAGCTTACTTAATAGTTTTGCAAAAATATATGAACGCGTAATTCTTAGCCGCCTAAGAACATACGCAGAGGCTAACGCCCTTATCCCGCCGATTCAATTCGGCTTTCGCACGCAACATTCTTGCGTACAGCAAGTACATCGAATAGTCGAGTATGCCAGTGTTAAGCTACAACATAGCTATTTCACTGGTATGCTGCTATTCGATGTAGAAAAAGCGTTTGATAAAGTCTGGCATAATGGCCTTATATTCAAGTTAATAAAGTTAGGTATACCCCGTTATTTAGTTATAATAGTTAGGGACTTTCTAACCGACCGTAGCTTCCGCTACAGGGTAGAAGGTACTCTCTCCGCACCGCATTCATTAAAAGCCGGCGTCCCCCAGGGATCGGTGCTCTCACCAATCTTGTTCACGCTGTACACCAGCGATATCCCACAGCTTAAGAATGTGCAAACTGCACTATTCGCCGACGATACTGCCATCTTCTATGCAGGTCGTTCTATAGAGACAGTGATCAGTAATCTCCAACGAGCGGCTACCGCCCTAGATAAATGGTCTAGGAAGTGGAGAATTACTATCAACCCCATAAAAAGCCAAGCGATCATGTTCCACCGGTGGACGGATCGCCTACATCCAATGGCTTCCTTCCCTCCAATAACAATGTCCGACCAGTCCATCCCATGGACGAAACAGGTCAAATACCTCGGCGTCACCCTTGACAATCGTCTGTCCTTCGGTCCTCACATAAAGCGAGTCCGCGCGCGCGCAGCTTTAGTGTTAGGACGCCTTCACAGCTTGCTGCATGCCAAAGCCAAGCTATCACTTAGTAGTAAAGTTAGATTATACACCGCTTGCGTACGTCCCATCATGACGTACGCTAGTGTTGTGTTTACACAAGCGAAACCCTGCCGGTTACACCGTTTGCAAACATTACAGAATAGGTTCATGCGCCGTGCGACGGGAGCACCGTGGTATATGCGCAATGTGGATCTTCACATAGATCTCGGCTTGCCGACCATCCGGCAGTACATGAAGCAGTGCTCTCGCCGCTACTTCGACTCTGCCGCCACTCACCCTAATCCCATAGTGGTTAGGGCGTCTAGTTATACCCCTTCAAAAATTTCCGCGATCCGTCAACCGCGATTAATACTCGACGAACCCGACGACATTATCACGCTCGCCCAAACGGAGGCATACACAGCCCGCGCGGCCCTGACAAATAATTATCCACGATTCCGTCCTCGCCGTCGAGGTCG
This sequence comes from Lymantria monacha, assembly GCA_905163515.2. Taxonomy (NCBI): domain Eukaryota; kingdom Metazoa; phylum Arthropoda; class Insecta; order Lepidoptera; family Erebidae; genus Lymantria; species Lymantria monacha. Next base: position 21,031,921 of record LR991100.1, read on the forward strand.
GAAGTCGTGTCGCGTTCAAATCTTAAACGTGGGAGAACCCACTTTGCCAGCGACCCCCCGAGCCGAGGTCCGTACCCCACAGGGGGTGCCCTCGGGAACGGTCGCTTAACTTTTACGGGTTGAGAGCCCTCAGCGCTCACCCACAGTCCGGGTAAAGTTGTCATAGCCATCTGAGGCTAACAACTAAGACACACAAAAAAAAAAAAAAACAGGAAAGCAGCAATCAAATACAAACGCGATTAAATCTGTAATAGTAGTGTTATTTCAATACTTAATTTAACTTTAGTTTAAAACCTTTCTGGATAAACAAGCTACATAGATATAGAATAGGATTTTTTGGAATGCCTTTGGTAGTTGAGAAATGCAAAAAAAAACAAATAAATAATTTATTAATTTTTGTTTAATCATTTAACCTTTCAGGGATTCCTGTATAACCTGGTTTTTTTTTAATAAAGATGTTCGATCGAGTCATCACTAAGGACGATTCTAACTAAAAATCAGCAGTTAAAATTAGTAACGGGTATATGTGTAAACACAGCCGACCGGCTTGATGAAACATGTCTCGTAAATACGAGAAGTAAACGAGTACTATTTTTTTTTGCTAATCGATCGTCATCTGTAAAACGAGATTTCCCATTACCGTGGCTTTTATAAAACGTCTTCTCACTTAGAAGTCCAAGCTAAAATTCCTAGATATTTCTTTCATTTCAAATGGAAACAATCATTAAGGATTCAACAGACAAAATTTAGTAAAACTAAAGTCGACGTAGTTAGTCAGTTTTACTAAAAGTTTAACTTTTAATTGGGTTACTAATTGTACTAGTAAGCTATCGAATTCGACTATTACAATTCGTTTTTCCTGATATAATGCTTAATTACCACGTTTAACAGCAAGTTAGCGATTGCAATTATTATTAGAGGTTTCTCGAGAATCCTCATCTCAGGTCATATATGTCCCACTGTTGGGCTCGATCCTCCCCATAATAAGAGGAAAATTTACCTACTATTGACTGTTGACTACACAGATGGCTCAGTGGTTAAGATACCGATCTTCCGTGCTAGTGCCATGGGTTCGATTCTCACACAGGACAATACTTTGTGCGATCCACAAAGAGTTGTTCTGAGTCTGGGTGTAATTTGTCTGCGTTAATTGCATGTGTGTAAAGTCCCCTGCAATACAAGGATTATTTCTAAGGGAAGGGTGGTGTTTTAAAAAAAAAACCATGCTGGTCAGATACAAACATTAAGTTCGAAATCATAATCTGTCTTCACTAATTGGTTGACACAAAATCTGAATAATATATTTTTTTTATTGCTTATGGTGGCAAACGAGCAAGCAGCGCACCTGATGGTAAGTGTCACTGCTGCTAATGGACCTTTGCTATACCAAGGGTATAGCTAGGCCGCTGCCTACCATTACAATCCCCAAATCCACCCAGTTGGGTTTCCGGCTTTCTCGCTCACCGAACGAAGCGCAATAGCACATTGCCATTACTCAGACGTCGATCTTCTGCGAGAGTGTGGTACCCCTGACGAACCGGCAGCTGTAGACAGAGATTTGTCAACAGCGTGGCCCTACCACTATTAATCCAATTTTATAATCGAAACGGCGATGCTCGTCATAGCAAGTGTTTAATTTGAAAGTTGTGTTTAAATTAAACAAAATATGACATATTATATCGTCTTTGTTGGGTATTATATTATTTGCATTTTAAACGCGCGGTATCAAGAGTGATTTTAATATTAACATGAATAACATATAGAAGCTTTTAGATTATTAGATACTTATCAATGTAATATTATGCAAAATTTAAGTACGTTAGTGTACTATTGTTGAGAGATGAACGCCAACCCTATTACTAAGCTCATCACTACAAATTTATTATCTATGGTTCTTTTTACTTCGTGATTTAACTAATGGCGCACTGTACTTTTTTCTATCTATAAGAAATATATATTTATTCTTGATAAAGTTATCAACTCTGCTTTTATTTCTTCAACTATGGCAACATGCGATACCACTTCTCTTCTTCGTTTTCTGGTCATGCGACTAGTTTGCGTAATTCCTCCAATGTTTGTTGTTCTAATGCCACAATTGGAACACAGTTTAAGGCTTTTTTTTTGGTTAGCTATGGTCTGTGGTCGATCTATGGTCTGTATATGGTCTATGTTCCATCCGGGGCGGTGGAAAGGCGGCGCGTGGCTATAACCCACCCTATTTTCTACGAATCCTTAACAAGCTAGAGTAAAATAATAAGGCTAGAGTAACAATTTAAGCCGATTTATATTAATGATAAAATTTATTGACTAGAGTGATAAATTTAAGCTGAGACTGGATAATATTTTTGATAAGACAATGTAGAAGATAATGTAAAGTTTTGTTATGTTACTAAAACAGAGATAATTATTACAATTTGATAATATTTTTTATATAAATTGATATAGTACTTTCATCATCATCATCATAGCCCATAAATGTCCCATTGTTGGGCTCGGGCCTACTCCGTAATGGGAGGGAAATTAACCCACTATACCGCGCTGGTCAGACGTGTTGGTATAGGGTTTTGTTTCGAGATTTCCTTCTCTCTTATAGATATTATATGCGCTCTATATCCCTTAGTCGTCTCGTACGATCACCCACGGGTAAGATGGGTGGTGAATAATATTCTTACTCCGTCACCACACGGAAGGTATAGTGCTCTAATAATAAAAGATTTAAGACGAGTAAATTTGAGCGGTAGACAATCACAGAGGGAATAAATTTTATCATAATGGCAATTACATTTTTAAGGTTATTCTATCATTTTTTTTTCTAACTAATGGCAAACTGCCGACTTTATTATGAAAGAATAATTACTTCATGTAGTCAAATAAATTACATCTCACAAAATTCTATCTTAAATATAAACATAATAATTGGCAATTTCATTAAAAGACAAACGTGAAACATTTTGCTTCCAAAGTCGTCTAACTTTTCGCACAATTTTGTTATTCGTACACGTTAAGAACAAAGGCGAAAGTTTCGCACCAACCAAGCTAATGATTGTTACTTACGAAGCAATATGCTACGAATTTCATACTAAGAGGACGTAACATCTTAACATTATAACTCAGCCTAATAACTGCTTCATATACTAAGTTATAAGTTTGCTAAATAAAGTTTTATTAAAACATCATTCTCCTATTCTTTCCTCAATTACTTGAGGTCGACGCTATATGTACTTCTCTTCCATTGTACATATTGCAACATTTATTGGCAGTAGTTTTATAACCGATGTCAACCCTCCTTGGGAATGTAATCGTTGACCAAAATCCATGAGGTGAAGTCGGCCCAGATCAATATAAAGCAAAGTAAGAGTTTGTAGTATCCGTCGCCGCTACCACACATCAAATATTTAATCTAATCCGGCTCAAGCTGACCGCCATGGCGATATCCAACGTCGCTTGGTCACCCGGGAGTTGACCGCCATCTGTCGCTGGTCGTCTTGGGGTCAGACCGCTAACGCGGCGACAACGTTGCCGCTGATGTCGCTGGTCACATGATGTTGGATCCTCGAGGTCACCGGAAGCGCCAGGATCGGATTAATCGCCAGGACGTCGTGCTAGGCGCAGAATTCCGTTGACCCAAACCCTACCCAGGAAAAACCTCAAACCCAAGGACCCGGTGTTATTCGGTATCGGCATTGAAGCTACGGTCAGAGGGCACACGCCTTGATTCATGATGCCTGATGCCCCTGCCCCGTTTCTCCCACCCTTTACGGGGTGGTAAGCACAGCACGGGTGATCGGAGCGCATTTGGAGCTGAACCATCCTAAGGATGCCTCGTTTAGAGGTGAAACACGTGTCGAATCTTTATTCGAAGTTCTGCGGCAAATTGGAAGTTGAAGTTCTGGAGAATGCTCATCATAGGAATATGATTCCTCATCATAGGATCCTTCCTCTCCTCCTTCCTTTTTATAATTTTCATTATTATTAAAATTGAATTTATAAGTGATTCTTTACACGTATAATTTTAATATTTAATTCAAAAATAATATTAAAATGTATCAAATTACCTGCTACTTATCGTAGTCGAACATCGAATCGCTCCCGGTGCCTCTTTCACTCTGCCATGACTCATCCGATTACCTTAGTAGTAGGTGCGTAAAAAAAAAGGTGAATTTATTCTTATTCCGTCACTAAAGCGTCAAAATCACAATACACCTTTGAAAATATACCGAAAAGGTTTAAGTCACATTTTGTTTACCGATCCTGTCTGAAATAACACGCTGCACTGCAATCACGGGGTAAATATTTATCTTGATCCCGAGTATTTCACGGTTCGTTATTTCCCAAGAGAATAACGTGATAACAGATTGCTTGATATTCAACTGATTTGAATTACAATTGAATAATTATAACACTACAAATTATAATTTAACATATTAGCTTACAGTTAAGTTAATTAGAAGCATAATACTACATGTATTATTATTCAATATTTTTTAACGAACTGCCTTTAAATTTATTATTATTCCTTGTTATCTTTAATAATCATTCTACTCTTATCCCAATTACTTGGGGTAGACACAGTATGTACTCTTCTTTCACAGTACATATTGTAAAAGTTATTGGCAATAGTTTTATGACCGGGCGCCCGTCTGACGTCAACCCTCCTTAGAAATGTAATTATTGACCAAACGGCATCAGATGGAATTAATCTAATTCGATATTAATCTCTTAGTCGTCTTTTACGACATCCACGAGCAAAGTAAGGGTTAGTATTATTCTTAGCCGCTACTACACAGCATTATATGTATTTGAATCTTTTTTGTGAACAGAAAAATACATAAATTTCAATACAAATTCCATGACATTCAAAGTTTAAACTATTTACTTGCCGATAACATTGAATAATTCAATGAACTTTAAAAAAAAAAAGTGTGTGTACTTATGTACACGCGTTAGAAGTTTTATTTCTTTGGCATAACAAGATAAAAATCTTTTCAAAAATTTTATCTTTCGCCTTATTCTACGTTTGTAGAAAAAACGACACTAACCATAGAAAAAAAGGAATTGACACACACACATACACATATATCATCACGCCATATCCCTTGCAGGTAGGCAGAGAGAACAAAGTGCCAGAGAACTTTCTATCCTTGCATATTTCACTCGCTTCCTCAACATTCATTATTCTCTTCATACACGCTCGCCGGTTTCAGAGACTCTTAACTCCATCTTCCTTCAGTACGTGACCAATCTGGTCTAGGTAGGTTAGTCTCGGTCTCCCGTGATACCTACATCCTTTAATACATTGAAAGATTTATTATAACGGATTATCTAGTTAAAAAACTAAAATGTTGACTATAGCTAACTTCAGGAAAACGAAAAACCGACACGGTTTATCGTGACGGTGTGCGCACGCATCGTAAAAATTTACTCTCATCATTTTTCCCTAACGCGCCAAAAGAAGGACTTCAAAAATTATTTCGATCATTCATCTCTTTTTTTTTCAATAAGAGAGTTAAAAAAATGGCATGTTATTACACTAGATTGTCTGCACAAATTGCTACACTATTATTTTAAGTTGGGATAAGTGGCCGTCGTTGATATATAGTCTTACATTACTCTTAGACTATACCAATTTATAACTGTGGGTAAAAATATAATGTGGAATATATAAATGTCAAGTGATATTTTTCTTTCCACTATCATACTATTGTTAATAGGTTTAGTCGACTCTTAAATAGTTCTAAGAAAGTCTATTTTAGTGTTATATATTTTGTTAGTGTTTTTTTTTATTATTATTTCACACACAAACAACGCACAAAGTAGGACAAGATGATTTATATAAACAGTTTCTTCAGTATTTTACTGTTTCAAAAATAATAAATACTATCATTTTATTCAAAGATTAAAATTATAGTATTTATTATGAAGAACATACACACAAGAAACACACACACATATATATAATCCTTTAGGTTTTATTTGGGCACTGATCTGCTTATACATTTCTCAAGCCAGTTCTGTTAAACTTATAATATAAGCTACGATCACCAACCCTCACACACAAAATCTCAAAATATCCGAGGAGGCTTATTATTTTCTCCGTGTGCAGATGGAATAAGAATACAGTTGTTGCAACTTCTTATTTGCCTATGGAAAACGTAAAAATCAAATGAGCAATCATCAGAAAAGTAAGCATCAATGGTCTTCTTCACACTATAAGTATAGTAGTCATATAGTCGAGCCCTTAAACATGTATAGTTAATAATTAAAAATAAATAAAATTTAATAAATATGCATTGCTCAGTGAATAAAATGTACAATAGTACATCGCCACTTTTAAAATTGTTTGCGTTTTAAGATGACTCAATGCAGGTGGATGACAGTGAAGGGCGTATTTAAAGAGGGCAGCACAGTCGATCAGTGTCTAATTCGCCTAAGGGTGTAACAGCCACAAGTACAAACAAAAAAAAAACGATGCACTTTTTATGGCAAACCGTCTCGAAGAGGACTCGTCCAGAGGAGAAACCCGCATCGATTCGATATGGGATATTGTGCGGAAAATTGCAAAGCAACCATGGTAAAGTGGTGGTTCTCCCATCCTTCCTCATTTTTCTAAAATAGATTTGGATTACAACTATATATTACTTAATTCAATCATATATTTTAAATTAACGACAGAGTAGAATTCCTAATTCAAATAAATAAATTTCTTTACACTAATCTTTAACGGTGAAATAGTTAGCTTTTGTAAAGTTTGGGTACAGATACGCCTAGGCGGATTGGCAAATTGCTCGCCCCTATCCCTTTTGATCTAAAACTGTCGCCGGCATATCATAGTCATTGTATATTCGTTTGAATTTGAATGAATAAATTGCTTTAGTTGCTTCAAAATAATAAAAAAGTAGCAAAAATAATCATCAAAGACCCTTTCAAATAATCGTTTACAAAACTAATTTGTTATTTTGCTTTGAAGTGGATATATAGAGAACATATACTATCACGAGTCAAATTTTCTGATTTCAAGGTTCTTAAAGTTGTTGATAAAATTGCATAATATTTGTAGGTTTCTTATAGAAAAATTTTTAAAGGCTTTGCAAACATGTAATTTAGTGCAGACAAATTACAGTCAGACTCGGAATAACGCTTTGTAGATTGCACAAAGTATTGTCCTACGTGGGAATCAAACCCACGGCACTTGAACAGGTAGGTCGGTATCGCGCACTACGCTATATGTGCAGTCAAGTCTAGTCAGTCAAAACTGAAAAGGTTAACTTAGTTATCAATATGAGTATGGTTATAGATCTCTGTACATAGTCTTACAGGTAGTATTATTGTTGGCTGGAAATAATATATAAGGAAGATAGCTGAATAGTTTTGTTAGTTTTTCTAAAACTATAAATTGCCCCAATAATAATTATCATAAATTAAATGTTTTAATAATAAAGAATCATAAACAATATAAAATTATATATAGAATTATTTTCTTTATTGTACAATATAAATTTGTATTAATCTGTATTTTTTTTTAAATGTGAGCAAAATTTAATATGTTATAGGGTAGATATAAATTTCTTTAATAACAATGACATATTGAACGTAAGACACCTAAGTCCTCCCGTGATCATGATCACTGTATTTGAAACGTAGGGAAATTAAAAATCAAATACAAACGCGATATAATCCGTAAAAGTAGTATTATTTCAAATGTGTAATACTCGCGTAAACATTAGAAACTACTGTAATATACAAATAAGTTTAAACGTAGTCACGATTCTTTACTATAGTAGGTCAATTAGTTAATACAATATTAGGAATCGATAATGAAACGAATTTAATACTAAGTGCATTGATTCACCTGTACCATACATACATATATACATATCATCACGCCATATCCCTTGCAGGGTAGGCAGAGAGAACAGAGTGCCAGAGAACTCTATCTCTGCATACTTCACTCGCTTCCTCAACATTCATAATTCTCTTCATACACGCTCGCCGGTTTCAGAGACTCTTGACTCCACCTTCCTTCAGTACCTGACCGATCTGGTCTAGGTAGGTTAGTCTCCCTCGGTACCTACATCCTTCCACTTTCGCATTGTATATCTTCTTAACCAGACGTTCGTTCGGCATTCTTTCCACATGTCCGAACCATCGGAGCATTCCCTTTCGCATCTTTACACCAATACTCTCTTTCATAGAATACAATACTCTCTTTCTTAGAGAGCGAGTAGGTCGCTCTCTTACGTCGTCGTTACGAATGCGGTCGGTCAGCCTAACTCCACAGATTTTCCGAAGAGATCGCATTTCGACCGCATTAATTTTACTTTCATACTCTTTTTTGCATACCCAACTCTCGCTTCCATACAGTAATGTTAAAAGTGGTAGGACTACACTGTTGACAGTTCTGTCTACAGCCGCGGGCCAGTCCGTCCGGGGTAGTACCACACTCTCGCAGAAAATCGACGCCTGAATAGTGGTAGTATGCTGCTGTACTTCGTTCGGTTAGCGAGAGAGCCAGAAGCTCAACTTTCTGGGTGAGTTTGGGATTATTGATAGGCAGCAGCCTGGCTATACCTCTGGTATTGCAATGGGTGGCAGTGACACTTACCATCAGGTGTGTTGTATGCTCGTCTACCACCAAGAGCAATAAAAAAAATAACGTTCAGTTGACATAATTTATAACGGAGTAGTTATGTATTCATACTATAAATAAACGTAAAACTTGGCTGCGTGGTAGCGGCTTTCATTATCACAGCCCATAAATGTCCCGCTGTTGGGCTCGGGCCTCCTCTGTAATGGGAGGGAAATTAACTTACTATACCACGCTGGTCAGACGTGTTGGTATAGGGTTTTGTTTCGAGTTTTCCTTATCTCGCATAGATGTTATATGCGTTTTATATCCTTTAGTCGTCTCGTACGATCATCCACGGGTAAGGTATGGGATAGTGAATAGTATTCTTACTCCGTCACCACACGGATAACGGCTATAAATACTACCAACTTTCACTTTACTCTTGAATGTCGTAAAAGATTAAGAGCTTTGTATCAACCTGTGCGAGCTCCAGTTGATACTATCCGGTTAAAAATTACAATTCCTAAGGATAATTAATGTCAAGTAGGCGGGCAGTTATAAAACTAATTTCAATAACTTTTGCAATATGTGCGATGGAAGAGATATACAAATGCGTCACACCACCTGCACCGCCCGAGGCACCGGCGCTGGAGGGTAGCAGCAGAGACCATTGTGTCCCGAACCACTCCACCGTCTCCTTCCACGAGATTACTGCCTCGCAGAAGGCAGCAACCATGTCCCAGAATATAACTGCAATCCCTACACCTTGTATAGAAATGTAATATTGGAAATTTACAAAATTAGATGAAACCTAATTACGACCTGGGCCAACTCCATCTGATGCCGTTTGGTAAACAATTACATTCCCAAAGAGGGTTGACGTCTGGCCGGTCATAAATTAATTACCAATAACTTTTACAATATGTATTATGCGACAAAAGTACACATTGTATCGACCCCAAGTAATTGGGATAAGAGTAGGAGAATGATGATTCATTCTCCTGCTCATCTCCATATTATTCATATTGCAAAGGTAATGCAATAGTTTTATGACCGCCTACCTGACGTCAGCCCGCCTTGGGAATGTAATCGTTGACCAAACAGCATCAGGTGGAGAGTTGGTACAGGTCGTTATAAAACTCTTAATTGTCTTTTACGACTTCCACGAGCAAGTTAAGGGTTGATAGTATTTGTAGCCGTTAGCACACAGCAGATAAGATTAATTTAAAAATTACAATAAAATTGTTGTAATTTTAAATTTATAATCTTAATGTATTTATTAAAAATAAACAAGTAACTTGATAGTAATTCAAAAGACTATTTGATGACCATATCAAACCACTTATAAAAAGAATAAGTCTATATAAAAAGCCCCTAAAGGCCGTGCTCTCGAATCACGATATAAAAAGACTAATTAGGTACGAGTACAATATGGAGTCAAAGTTAAGACGATTTTTGTCGTCGAGAATTTTCTAAAGGTAGCTTAATTAGAAGCCGCAACGCTTAATTAACTTAATTAATTAATGTAACTTTATTGCTTTTATCAAAGAGTGATTTATGGTTTTTTGTAAGCTCTATAATTATGAAAAAATATGCTAACGTTTTTGGTTAAGATCTTACAAATGGTTATCAGGTTAAAACAAACTTGGTTGATTGCTGCATTCTCATGTTGTCAACGAATAATTGACTGTCGAAATACGTCGACCAGTTGTCTATTGTCCACCAATAATCCGATAGTTGCTAATGCAGTGACACTTTACATGTGATAAAATGGCGTATTGTATGGAACGTGAGTTGTTGGCAAGTAGCGGTTCGTGTTCGTTCGTTTAAGTGCGGATCTCCGCTGACCCCGCTTCCCCTGTTAGCTGTAGATGGTGCTAACAATGGTAATATAGTTTTTGTAACGAGGCCATAATGTTGACAGCTGTCTGTCTGCAGCCGTGGGCCCGTCCATCCGGGATATCACCACAATAATGCGGAGAATGAACATCTGTGTAGTGATAATGTACAGTTGTGTTCCGTGCGGTGACCGAGAGAGCCGGAAGCCCAACTAGGATGCGTTTTGGTTGTTAGGCAGCGACCTATCCTTGGTTAAGGGTTGAGAGCCCTCTGCGCTCACCCACAGTCCGGGTAAAGTTGTCATAGCCATCTGAGGCTAACAACTAAGACACACAAAAAACAAACAAAAAAAAAAAAACCTATGCTTGGTATTGCAAATGTTCATAGGCAGCAGTAACACTTATCATCAGGCGTATTGTTTCCTCGTTTAACATCATTTGCAATAAAAAAATGTATTAGTTATACCTGTAGGTACTTTATATGTGTAATACAAAAAAAAAACTTTTATTTATCAATAATTTATTTTATAGTATTTTTAATGCTAAGAATACTATGGAATAAATCTTCATCATCGATCTCCTACTCTTATCTCAATTACTTGGGTTCGATACAATATGTACTTATCTTTCATAGTACATATTGTAAAAGTTATTGGCAATAGTTTTATGACCAGCCGCCTGCCAAACGTCAACACTCCTTGGTAATGTAATTGTCGACCAAACGGCATCAGATGAAGTTAGCCTAGGTCGATATAAGGCTCTTAGTCGTATTTTACAACATCCACAAGTAAAGTAAGGGTTGGTAGTATTCGTAGCCACTACCACACAGCAATCAAAACTAAAGTCCCTCGCAATACAAGGATTAATTCTTTAATGCAGGATATATAGGTCTTTAATAAATAGGTCTTTCAAAAAGAAATTGCTCATATTGCTCTTATGTGTCATTACTACTTGCTAATTTTCTAGGGAGTCGTAAAATCGAACAAACAATCAAACTTAAAATAGGTATTATATAACTACAATTGCCAGTAATGTCAAAGGTGCCGATAATATTTATAAAATCCGATTACGAAATGAAAAATGATGTCGCAAGCGGGATTCGAACCCGCGCCTATTGGGATTCCGGCCCAATCGTGCTGCCACTACACTACCGCGACTAATTGTAGGACATGCAAATTTCATTTCGTATTGTATTTACGTCTTAAGGTGACGGTGTGCTATCTACCCGACAATGTTTACACATTGTTATAGGCTTAATACTTCAAACTTTACAGTTAGAATTGTATTAAACGATGACACAACCTTGTTATTTAAATTACTGAAATTTAACATTTAATATGCTTAATTATTTATAAAATCCGATTACGAAATGAAAAATGATGTCGCAAGCGGGATTCGAACCCGCGCCTATTGGGATTCCGGCCCAATCGTGCTGCCACTACACTACCGCGACTAATTGTAGGACATGCAAATTTCATTTCGTATTGTATTTACGTCTTAAGGTGACGGTGTGCTATCTACCCGACAATGTTTACACATTGTTATAGGCTTAATACTTCAAACTTTACAGTTAGAATTGTATTAAACGATGACACAACCTTGTTATTTAAATTACTGAAATTTAGCATTTAATATGCTTAATTATTTATAAAATCCGATTACGAAATGAAAAATGATGTCGCAAGCGGGATTCGAACCCGCGCCTATTGGGATTCCGGCCCAATCGTGCTGCCACTACACTACCGCGACTAATTGTAGGACATGCAAATTTCATTTCGTATTGTATTTACGTCTTAAGGTGACGGTGTGCTATCTACCCGACAATGTTTACACATTGTTATAGGCTTAATACTTCAAACTTTACAGTTAGAATTGTATTAAACGATGACACAACCTTGTTATTTAAATTACTGAAATTTAGCATTTAATATGCTTAATTATTTATAAAATCCGATTACGAAATGAAAAATGATGTCGCAAGCGGGATTCGAACCCGCGCCTATTGGGATTCCGGCCCAATCGTGCTGCCACTACACTACCGCGACTAATTGTAGGACATGCAAATTTCATTTCGTATTGTATTTACGTCTTAAGGTGACGGTGTGCTATCTACCCGACAATGTTTACACATTGTTATAGGCTTAATACTTCAAACTTTACAGTTAGAATTGTATTAAACGATGACACAACCTTGTTATTTAAATTACTGAAATTTAGCATTTAATATGCTTAATTATTTATAAAATCCGATTACGAAATGAAAAATGATGTCGCAAGCGGGATTCGAACCCGCTTCTATTGGGATTCCGGCCCAATCGTGCTGCCACTACACTACCGCGACTAATTGTAGGACATGCAAATTTCATTTCGTATTGTATTTACGTCTTAAGGTGACGGTGTGCTATCTACCCGACAATGTTTACACATTGTTATAGGCTTAATACTTCAAACTTTACAGTTAGAATTGTATTAAACGATGACACATCCTTGTTATTTAAATTACTGAAATTTAGCATTTAATATGCTTAATTAAGCCTATAACAATGTGTAAACATTGTCGGGTAGATAGCACACCGTCACCTTAAGACGTAAATACAATACGAAATGAAATTTGCATGTCCTACAATTAGTCGCGGTAGTGTAGTGGCAGCACGATTGGGCCGGAATCCCAATAGGCGCGGGTTCGAATCCCGCTTGCAACATCATTTTTCATTTCGTAATCGGATTTTATAAATAATTAAGCATATTAAATGCTAAATTTCAGTAATGCCGATAATATATTTAGGATAGGCTATATTCAACAGTGAACGCTATCAAGTTGATTGATTATGATGAAAAAATTAAAAAACTTTCTAATTCATTAAGCAGTTCAAAAATAAAATTACTTATTTAAGCCGTCCTAAATTAATCTTATCCATTGGAATATTATTTTCGCTTTAAAATTTGATTGGAAGGCAGCAAAACCCTTCTGAAGATTATAGAATCAAATTATCGTAAAAGTATTGGGATAATTATAACAAAAAGTTGAAAGATTATATTCGCTAGCGTATAATTAATACATTTTTTAACATCCCATCATCTAGGAAATTACTATTAATATTATTTCATTATCCGTGTGGTGACGGAGTTAGAATACAATTCACTACCCCTTATCTTACCCGTGGGTGATTGTAATAGACGACTAAGGGATATAAAACGCATATAACATCCATGCAAGAGATGGAAAACTCGAAAGAAAACCCTATACCAACGCGTCTGACCAGCGCGGTATAGTAGATAAATTTCCCTCCTATTACGAGGAGGAGTCCCGAGCCCAACAGTGGGCGTATTTGGGCTGTGATGATTATTACATTAAAAAAAAACTTTTAATTACTGAAATTGAATCTAATACGTGAAATGTTCAAGTCAGAGGATTCAGCGCCATTATCTTCTAAACTGATGCACATTGATAAAGAACTGTCTCTTCTATAAATCTATATATGGATATGGCGTGATGATATGTATATATATATATATATATATATATATATATATATATATATATATATATATATATATATATACATATCATCACGCCATATCCCTTGCAGGGTAAACAGAGGCAACAGAGTGCGAGAATAGAGTTCTCGCGCTCTGTTGCCTCTCGCTTCTTCAACATAGTATATATAATATATGCAACTAAAACGTTTATATATATATATATATATAATATATATATATATATATATATATATATATATATATATATATATATAAACGTTATAGTTGCATAGCATATCTCTTCGTCATCTTTTACGATACCGATAGCCAAGGTCGGTGGTAAATTATACTCTTAGGAATCTTACTCCATAATCGCGCAGAAAGTCTAAGAACTACTTCAACTCTATTATAATGGTAATATATTATAATTACATATATTTTAACCTATTTTTAGCCGACAATGGTCTGACCAAAACCCGTACGTGTCTGTCGTATTCCTGACTCCTCATTTCGGTTGTCTGTCCAGTGAATTAGGTGCAGATGTAATTGTAATTATAACTAATATTACTAAAGTGAAAGTAGAATCTATCTATTCAACCGTGGTATCTGGGAAGAAATTCTGATATCCTAAAAAAATCTACAAGGAAAGCCGCGTGGAATATATAGAAAAATAAAGTGGGATTCTAATATTATCGTAGAATATTTTAATCCTTATTTGCTACATTAAATATTTCAAAACCAGGACGGCAAATATAAAATATTAAACAATTTTCATCTCAACTAGAAAATATCATAAGAATTCATATCCTCAAAACGTAAAATAAACAATAAATTAAAAAAGATATGAATTATGTATTACGTCAAACATTAATATCCTGGTTAACAATTCAAACTCAGCCACAACTCCCTGAATAACCCTTCACCAAAATTAATTCGAGCTACTGAAGCTATTTACTTTTAGCGTGAGGTAAATAATTACAATTTTTTACGGGGATCCTCTGCGATCTTTTAATTTCAAACTATACGTTTCACAATACAAGTCATGCCTTGTGCTAATTACTAACAACAGTTAATTTTTCTTCACTCTTATAAAAGATAAATTAACCTAATTCTATGGTAGCCAATTCTCTATTCTCATTTATATATCTATATATTAAAAGATTTAAAACGCCATCTACCGAAAAGATGTACATTGTAGTCGCATATGGTATTTTTTTCCATTCACAAAAATACAAATACTGCTATAATTCTGATTAAAAATTTAACAGTTCAAACTCATCATTCTCCTACTCTTATCCCAATTACTTTGGGTCGATACAATATGTACTCTTCTTTCATAGTATTGTAAAAGTTATTGGCAATAGTTTGCCTGTCAGACGCCAACCCTCCTTGGAAATGTAATTGTTGACCAAACGGCATCAGATTGAGTTAGCCTAAGTCGTAATAAGGCTCTTAATCGTCTTTTACGACATTCACGAGTAAAGTAAGAGTTGGTAGTATTCGTAACCGTTACCATACAACAGTTCAAACAATACAACACATATTGTACCTGAAAGTAATAAATAATACTATAAAAAATACATTACGAATAATATATGTAAAATGAATAACAGAATAATAAAAATCGACATCATAACAAAAGAAGGAAAACCTTTGAAAATATTTCTATGTTAGAGGACAGAAAACAGAGGTCAGAATAGGGCAAATAGGTAAATTATTTATGATGTAAAAATATTCGCAGAAATATCTTCGCTCGACCTATTTAAAAGGCCATTGTATAGATGACAGTAACCCAAAGCTTCGAAATACATTGTTTTACTTTAAGTATGACCTCTCATTAGTACCCCTAGTTATTATTACAAAAACCCTTTTATCTAAATTTCTAAAATAAATATTAGAACCGACAAATTTAACAAGAACACGCTTAACATAAATTTGTGAAATATTTATTTTAGAACAATTATTTCCTCTTTCGCTCAATGGTTTAAAAATAATCCCCTATGGGTTTAAATGTCGGATTGGGCAAAAAGTATTAGATACTTCGGCCACGAAACCATACTCCTAGTGGTTTATTTATTGCTTTTATAGGTAGACTAACGAGCAGCCCATATTATAGCAAGGTTGATAGTAAGTGGTAATTTCTCATGGGACCTCGGCAGTACCAGCAGCACAGTTTGATCGCTACTAATACCGTAAATTTGATGATTTTAACTGGATTTGGTGGTGGACAATGTAAACAGTTTGTAACATGGCGACAGTATATGAATACAAGTGTCGCCAACTTTTACTTGCTTGTGGGAGTCGTAAAAATTGACTAACGGTTCACCAGGAGACCGAGCAGCAGCTGTTGTGCAGAGCCCAGAAAATGTATCACTTTACTAGAACTGCTAACCCACACGCCAAGTGTGACGATTGCGGTACTAAACCTTTATAATAAGTGAAGTATAACGGAGGCTTACCTTCAACAGTGGACGGTAAAAAGCTGAATGGCATGACAATTTAAAAATATTTAAATATATATCAAATGCACAATACAGTTTAGAGAACATTTTAGCATAATCATCAACTCAGCTCATATAGGACCCACTGCACGACGTACTTCTTCCTTACTTCTTCCAAAACAATTACTTATTTCAAAACAGGAGAGAAATTTTATTGGAGCCTATAATACCAAACCCCAACACATTAAAAATGGTCTACCTCGCATTATGTCAATCCATAATCGGGTATTGCATAACTGTGTGGGGTGGAGCTGCTAAAATGCATCTTTTGAGAGTAGAGAGAGCACAGAGGGCAGTTCTCAAAATAATAACGAGAAAACCATACCTGTACCCTACAAGTCAACTCTATAGAGAGTGTCAAGTTTTAACGGTACGTCAATTGTATGTTAACTTATCAGTACTTAGGATACACGGCAAAATACCCCTATCTGACCCAAACAAACGTAGAAATATACCGCGAGGAGTCAAACACAAAACTAGTTTTGCCGAGCATCAGTTTTTTGTTTTAAGTGTCCATATTTACAAGGGAGTACAAAGAGCACTTAATATAAGAAATTTATGTAAATTTAAAATCAAAACGAGAATCAGGGAATGGTTACTACTCCAGGACTACACTATAACAGAATCTTTACTAGTCTACATCTCATAAAATATATATATATATATTATATATATATATATATATATATATATATATATACACACCCACACATACGCACACGCACATCAACGTACACACACACACGCACACACACATAATTAAAACAACATAACTACATATTTCAATAATATATTTAAAGATGCACTAATTTAACAATTTAATTAATTTAGTAATTTGGATAAGTTACAATAGATCGACACACTTGCACGATTATTTATAAATCACATCTATTATGATTAGGCCGAACACTGTTTCCTAAGATACAAGCCTCTTGGCCTAGTTTAGGAGACAGGGTTTTACAACTCAAAATTGTAACTCGTCAAACATCTGTGAGTCAATTTCTATTGTATTTCTCTTGTACCACTGGATTTTTATTGTGACTTTGAGTATTTTGTAATGTTTTGTTTTTGAGTAATAAATAAATTATTATTATTATTATTACCAGGCTATTTAGACGGGTTGATATAGGGATTTATTTCGAGATTTCTTTCTCTCTGATGTTCATCATCATCATCATCATAACAGCCCATAAATGTCCCACTGTTGGGCTCGGGCCTCCTCCGTAATGAGAAGGATTTTAACCTACTATAACCCGCTGGTCAGACGTGTTGGTATTGTGTTTTGTTTCGAGTTTTTCTTCTCTCACATAGATGTTATATGCGTTTAATATCCCTCAGTCGTCTCGTATGATCACCTACGGTTAAGATATGGGGTGGTGTATTCACCACCCCATATCTGAAGAAGACTATATGCCTTAGTCGCCTTTTACACCAGGAGCAGGAAGAATACTATTGTATTCTTACTCCATCACCACGCGGAAAAGCTTTCTCACTCTGATGTTATATACACATTATATGCCTTAGTCGCCTTTAACGCCAGGACCAGGAAAAGGCTGGTGGATTATTACATCGTTACGACACAAACATTAGTAAGTTCTACATTAGCATATTGGTCATAAAAGAGTAGTATAGTATTCGGTACCGGTTGTGCACACAAATTATGATTTAGAGGTACAGTATAGCAGGCTATGGGCTTTTGCGTCCTTTCCGCCGCCCTAGACTAATATAGGCGAATTATGATGGGACCATAGCTTTACCGCCAAAAAAATAACATACCTTGAAAATTTTAAACATAAGAAAATTGTCTAACATGTCTATGCGCGTTTCCATTAAAACTGCTAATACAAATGGAATTATAAGTTATATTAGTCCACCATAAAATAAATGTGATTCGCACAGATTTTCCTTTCATTTCGTATTAATTGTGGCCGTTGTGGATATCTTTCACACATTTTCCTCAATTAGCAGTTTTCTGGCCTTTTTATGCGTATGACAGAAGATCCCTCACGTGATTTGCTAATGAAAGTGCCTAGGGCAGAACGCAATCAGAGACAATAAAACAGATAGTTCAGCATGTAACGAATAAATTACTCAGTATTGAGAGCGATGGTTTTCTTTATGATAAACACTATTTTCAATTATTTTGAAAACATATTTTTTGTATACATAAGTTTACTGTGTGTATCTAATTAACGTATTTAATTCAAAATTTGTATATAAATAAATATTTGCTTTGCGGTTACATGAAAATTTACACAAAATTAACGCAATGTTTGATGTACTTACAAGTATATTTATACCAATGGATCTTATCATACTAATACTACCTCTAAACTGCACGAGATGGCGCTATAAAATAATGATACCTACCTATTATAAAAATGAAGCCGCTAAATTTTAATTTCGATGTACCCTTTCATAAAAAGGCACTATATAATGCTATATCTCTCATACATACATACATATCAGCATGCCATATCCCTTGCAGGGTATGCAGAGAGAACAGAGTGCCAGAGAACTCTATCTCTGCATACTTCACTCGCTTCCTCAACATTCAAAACTCTCTATCTCTTATATGTTACTGAAAATTTGTTGTAGTGCGTTTTAGATATAAACATAAATATTTTTTAATCATTGTTGCGTTAGTTGACCCGCTTTGAACCGTCTACACACTTTCAGGTTTAGTTCTTCATTTCTACATCTAAAAAATCGCGTTTTTAAACATTTTAAAAAACATACAACTAGTAATTAAATTATTAAAATCCCATGGTATTCATATTTATCTCCAAGTATATTATGTATGCATACATAAGTAGCATACAAAAAAATCTTAAGTTATCATCTTTGTTACTTTTCATTTAAGTTTTTTTTTTAATTTAAATGAATGTATGACTTTTTTTTCAGCTTTTCTAAATTTATACTAATTGTAAGTTAAATTACCTCTACTTTTCAGCTTTATAAAACTCATTGACATATTTCAATGACATATTTAGTAGTAATTTTTTTTTAGTTTTTGTTTAAGTAATTGATGAATGACTGAAGGAATGACGTGATGGTTAATATACTGACCTACCGTGACAACTATCATGGGTTCGATTCCCATACAGGACAATAAATTGTGGTATTCACAAAGTGATCTGAGTCTGGGTGTAATTTGTGTTTATAAATTGGATATTTGTAAAGTCCCCGCAATACAAGGATTATTTCCTTAGTGTAGAGTTTTGTTATTCAACAAAAAAATGTAGAATAAAGACTTTTTAATTTCAAAATAGTATTCGAATTAATTAGCTACATATTTTGCCCACTATTGCAATGAACAAACCGTTAAAAGAACTCGAGACTTCAAACTTCTTCCATAAGAAGTATTTAAACTTTTCGTTCAATATTAAAATTCTTCTCTCAACGCCTTCATTTGCAACGACCGGAATGAATCTACAAAAATAAACTGCACCACTTAGAAACTACTAACTACCACTAAATTTTATTTTACTAGCACTAAATTTCTATTGTGTGCAAGCAAATGTTTTGTTAACTGAGTAAAGGTTTTTAAATTTGGTCTGATAATTAACTTCAATGTATATATGGGCAATGCTTACTATCTATGCCATATATGTAGAACTAGCTTCCGCCCGCGACTTCGTCCGCGTGAAATGGTTACTTTGGGCTAACGTTAACTTTAACTCGCGAATTCGTTTACTTAAAAGGTGGAAATATTTTTAAATAATACATACGTTAAAGCTGTTTTAGGTACCTACATGACCCTTTTATTAGTAAGAGTAGAACATTAAACCTTAAGTAAAAGTATTGGGTCTTATCTATACTTTCTATAGATATACCATATACAATGTATGTATATTATACATACATACATATATACATACATACACTTACGCCTATTTACGATTACACATACTTTTAATGTGTATGACATCGCTGTGCGGTAGCGGCTACGAATACTACCAATCCTCACTTTGCTTGTGGATGTCGGAAAAGACGACTAAGAGCCTTATAACGACTTGGGCCAACTTCATCTGATGCCGTTGGTCAACAATTACATTCCCAATGAGGGTTGACGTCTGGCAGGCGGCCGGTCATAAAACTATTGCCAATAACTTTTATAATATGTACTATGAATGAAGAGTACTTATTGTATCGACCTCAAGTAATTGGGATACGAGTAGGGGAATGATGATGATGATGACCTCTCGTGAACAAATCTCCAATTTGGTCCAGAAAAGTATGACGTGGTCTTCCCCTTGTATTCGTCCCATTCACGATTGCTTTATATGTTTGCTTCGTCAACCTCTGTCCACTCATTATTTCTTCCACTTCGTGTCCAACCCACCTCAGCATACCAGCGCTCTTTTATAACATTATACCTAATTTTATCTTTCAGACTTACATCACACACGTTACGAAGAGCCGTCAGCTCTACAGCATTTATTCTATTTTCATGTCTTCTCCGCCAAATCTAACTTTCACTGCCATACATGAGGGTAGGCACTAATACTTCCTATACTTATTATTATTATTTAGGATGTGTAAAGCCGACGGAAGGTAATGAGAAGAAAACAAAACTAAAATTGTAGTGTGTGCAGAAGTACTTTGAAATAACATTATTTTGAGTTTTTTTTTAATATAAGATTATAAGACCCAGTATTTTTATCGTAAATGCGCGCCTAGTACTTGATCATTATTTTGCTGCGATGTTATTTTTAAACTGCGATATTTCCTAAGATATTCACTGAAATCAAATAATGTAAAGAGCAATTTTGTTTTAAATTAAATACTTGTGATGAATAACTCATTTATTTGGATAAGGATTAATATTATGTTTATAAAAACACCTTCGAAAATATCACATTATTTTAAAACAAATTTGATTAGTATAAAAAAGGTTATAGTGAGCCAATCTTAAAAGATAGACATATGCTGTCGTGGACTTTTATTTAGAACTTTGAAAGGGGAACAATTATATAGTACATAATTTTTGCGCAACTTTAACCGTTTACGCAGCGGAAGCTCTCAAAAGGAAACAAAAACCCGATTTTTACACATTCATCATTGTTGCTCTGCTCCTATTGTTCGCAGCGTAATGTTGTATAGCCTAAAGCCTTCCTCTATAAATGGACTATCTAATAAAAAAATAATTTTTCAAATCGGACCAGTAGTTCCTGAGATTAGCGCGTTTAAACAAACAAACAAACAAACAAACTCTTCTGCTTTATAATATTAGTATAAATATAAATGGTAATAGACTTATTCAATATATTACTACTAGGGATTGCAATCTGAAAAACCGGATCCGGTATTCCGGGATCCGTCGTTTTTAAACGTGCACCGGATCCGGTAGCAGTATATCGGATCCGTTGTTAGCAATTTTTTGGCAAAATATTAGAGCTGTTGCATGGGTTGGCTCTTCAAAGCCCCAGCCCACTACGTTGCGCCAGTACTGTGCCGCTCCTTCACATCCCGCATTCGTATATATCAGTATAATCCACATATTTATAAAGTTACTTACTAAAATAATTGATCTACCTGTGAAAGTGAAATCTAGGAAGGCTGAGTTACTCGTTTCATAGTTAGATTATTATTATATTAAGTACAATGGCACTTGATTAATTTACTAACATCTCATTTTGAGCCGAAAAGTGAAAATCATCCTGATTTGATCAATGAAAAGCCAGTCGGATCCGGCCGGATTTTTTATACACTGGTGACGTGCAAGGTCACTAAATAAATGATTATTTACAAACATTTTTTATTAGATATCGATTCTCTTCTTCTTAATATGTTTATGAACTACTTAATCTCTTCCCTTAAAAAAATAAGGGAAAGTTTTTATTTACTCCCTAAAGTTGCCAACTGTCGTGAATCATTTGTTTAAAAAGTATTGAATTCTGTTCTAAGCATTGTTAAGTCTATGGTTTATAACTTTTTACGCTAAATTGCTTTTAAACTACGATGTAAGTAACAACTAAGTTTAGTTTTATGTATAAGAATATCGGTGAACAGTATAATGTATTATACACTAAGAATTTACAATGAATTCTTCTTCTTCTCTCTTCCATATAATCTTGGCTGGACTCAGGCCTAATTCGTATTAAACGATAAATTATATTATATATACATATATACATATATATACATATATACATATATATATATATATATATATATATATATATATATATATATATATATATATATATATATATATAAGCTTATTAGTTTGAACCAGGTTAGTGGCCGGGTTTTGTTTCAAATTCTTCATCGCTAATGGATGTTTATATATATAACATCGCTAAACTCATAAACTATTTGACCAACCATTAATTTTTCACGTTGAGATTTATATGCTGTCCCCATTGATGTAACTGTCCACCAGGTGGCGCTGTGATATAACGACTTCTGCAAATTCTGTCAGACTTCTGCAAGTTCTGCATGTCTTTAAGTTTTTAAGATTCCAGTGATTTTTAAGATTCAGACTGATAGGGTAAAAACTAAATTGTTTCTTCTTTAAAAACTAAGAGCATTTTTTTTATTGCTTATGGTGGCAAAACGAGCAGACAGCGCACCTGATTGTGTTGATTGTGTGTCACTGTCGCCCATGGACCTTTGCAATACAAAGGCTATAGCTAGGCCGCTGCCTCCCAATACAGACCCCAAACCCACTCCAGTTGGGCTTCCGGCTCTCTCGTTCACCGAACGAAGCGTAAAAGTACATTACCATTACTCAGACGTCGATCTTCTTCGAGAGTGTGGTACTACCCCGGATAGACCGGCCTGTGGCAGTAGACAGAGAACTGTCCACATCGTGGTCCAACCACTATTTCTAATTATTAATATATTTATAATACAATACTACATCTTACCCGTAGGTGATCGTAAGAGACAACTAAGGAATATAAAACGCGTACAACATGCAAAAGAATTTAAACCCAAAACAAGAACCTATACCAGCACGTCCGACCAGCGCAGCAGCGTGATATAGTAGGTGAATTTCCCTCCCATTATCGAGGAAGCTTGAGTGAACAGTGGGAGATATGTAAGCTGATATGAACACCACAAATAAGTTACAATAAGTTAGAAAATACAATTAGGTTTCTTGATCTAGGTGGAACATATATGTGATTAATGTTTTCCTATTTTGTATTCTATTCATACATACATACATATCATCACGCCATATCCCTTGCAGGGTAGGCAGAGAGAACAGAGTGCCAGAGAACTCTATCCTTGCATACTTCACTCGCTTCTGGTCCAACCTCCTTCTGGCTACTTCACTCGCTTCTGGTCCTACCAATCTGGTCTAGGTAGGTAGATATTCTATTCCTTATAAAAAATTTAGAGGCAGTTAAACTTTTTAAAAATCTTCAACAAATACCACGTTGGGGTTTTCATAATCGATGATAAACTCGCTCCTTATTGCGTAGGATTAAATGTGAATATATTACAAATATGCTTAGCCCGCCGCGTTTACAAAAAAAAAGATATTTTATACTGTAAAGAAAATAAAGTTTAAAAACGTTTTAGCAAAATAAATTTGACACATTTCGCAGTGCTTTCCCTTGAGACACTAGTAAATGTTATCAAAATCCCAAGCTTGCGCTATCAACGCTATAGGATTAGTATTCATGAGATGAAAAGCTGAAAGACCAAAGTACTAAGATTTTATGAACACTTACGGTTTGTTTTTCTCCCTTTTTTTTTGTAACACATACAAAATTGATCATGATTTTCAAATATCTCTTTCTATATTCGTTAAAAGCATCGTCAAATATTCTATTTTATAACCATTCTTAACAAAGGGGCTCTCTAATGCAGAACTTTTGCTAATAGATTTTTTAACAAACGTCTAACAAATTCCTGTAGGTGAACCTACAGGAATATTATAAGTACAGATTATAATGTCATTTTCGAAGGTGTCGATCCTTATGTTTAACTAAGATAAGGCGTGGTATCTGCCCTTTCCTAGCTTATAGCGAATGTCAGCGAACTTAGGGTTATGTACTGATTACCGGGCCGGCCACCGAAGACAAAGATCGGGTACCGGTGGCCCGCTCGCACGGCGAAGAGAGGTGTTTGCAGGGTGGGTCCATGGAGTTGCGTGCCGTCTCTTCTGTCACCCCGGACGATTTGGACGCCCCGGCGCGACCACTTCCATGGTCCATCTTGCGGAGAAGAAGAAGAAGGTTCGGTCCATCCTGATTCTCCGTCTTAGAGCCTATTGACCGGAACTCTTCAGTGAAACTTAAAGACTGAGCTACAGATTGGATATTATTAGTGGGTGTCGGTCGCTGGCAAATGGCGGCAATGTCTCGCCTCGCGAGTTGACCGCCTGGCAGGGCGACGCCCGCTGAGACGTCATTGTTCATTGGGCAGTCCGGCTGGAGAGGCCTCGATTCAGTGTTCGGACCTTGAAGGCTTTGTGACCTGATTCTTTCTGATTGAGTGGTTGGGTCAGCAGTATGAAGTCCTCTTCTACCGACTGGTACAGATCATGCAGGAGCATGATTGCTTCAGCAACTACGTACACACGGTCGTGAGGAGGAAGAAGACACATACTGTGATTGCGACGAGGACACGGCACAGCGCACACGAGGTTTTCGTGGCCTGGGCAGAGCAACATCGTGAATGCAGAGCATCGTCGTGAACACATAGCAGTTATCGGTGCCGACCTAACCTTGCTGACCACCGCTACAGCGATATTCAACAGCTTCAGTGTGACCGTACGATAGCAATAAATGGAATTAACAATAGATAATAAAACAAATTGTTAAGAAATTAAAAAAATATATCATCATCATCACATCATCATCACTACCCATACAAGATATCATCATCATCATCACACCCAACAGTGGGGACTGTTGGGTTCGGGCCTCCTCCGTAATGGAAGGGAAATTAACCTACTATACCGCGCTAGTCAGACGTGTTGGTATAGGTTTTTGTTTCGAGTTTTGCTTCTCTTGCATAGATGTTATATGCGTTTTATATCCCTTAGTCGTCTCCTACGATCACCCACGGGTAAGATAGGGGGTGATGAATTGTATTCTTACTCCGTCACCACACGGATAAAAAATATATATTCTTTACTAAAGGTTATTTAAAGTTTTTTAATATAAAATACATGAATGTTAAACTACTTCTGTTTTAGACAGTTATTCGAGATAATCGCTGCCACTAAGAGGCTTCTGGCCGCAAGATTTTCTCCGGCCATAATGTTTAAGCATTTCGCAGTATTGTTATCCGGATGAACGAGCTCTACAGATTACGTCGGGCTCAGAGGATGTATATAATGTTTAATGTAGTGTGAATTTGAGAATTCTTATAACGTACTTTTTAATAGATTTTGTGATACCATAATTTTCATTTTAATTTCGCTTTTATTTCATGGTTTTTTTTCTGAAGAAATAATAAAATGAAATATCATAGTCTAGAAATTGAGGACGATAAATATATTATAATCTAATGATATTAGCTGGTAACATAAAACCTTACAAGCATAAATAAGCAAATCTACAGATTTTTTCCCAGTGGGAAGAAAGGGTCGAATATTTCCTTTCATTTTGAATCATCAGCCTATCACTTTCCTCTGTTAGACATATTCACATATACTCTGTTCCCCAAAGAGGAAATATCATAATCGCCAAGATTGACAAACAGCGTTTAGGTATATGATTCTATAAGTTTGCCAGGAAAGTGTTACTTCTCTTTATATGAGTGTATCATTCCCGTAGAATTCAGAAACATATCTGAGGGTACGATTTCTACGGGAAAGTAAGAGCTGATGACATTGTATTGTAAATCCGTCTTTACACGAATGCTTTTATGAGCTGCAATAATATGTTAATGCCGGGACGTCCTTGTGGGATTATTTCTAGCAAAATAAACTAACCCCTGCCTGCTTCTATTGATATAAGACTGCGTAAATGGCATAGTGGTTAAGATACCGACCTACCGTGCCAGCCGTTGGTTCAATTCCTTTCGCAGGACAATACTAGACGAGATCCACATAGTGCTGTTTCAGAACAAGCATTACAGCCAGATTCAGATCTGGCTGTAATTTATTTGCATTAATTGCTTGTTTATAAAGTCCTCCGCAATACAAAAATCATAAAAAAAAAAAATAATTATCCGTGTCAGATTCACTTAATACAATGGTAAATAAAATAATATAAAGTATAATACACCTTTGAAAACTTTTAATTCTTTTCATGGAGATTAATGTTTACCATTCTTCCATCGTACATACCGGGTGTAATAGAGAATGAAGTAGCTGGTCAGAAGTTTCTACCAATATTACCTATGTTGGTAGAAACTCACAACAAAAATTTTAAGGGAAAATATCGATTCGTTAATGAATTAGAAGCTTTTAAACTTTTCAATTTTGTCATCGCTTTTTCTTTGAAACTGAATTAAATGTATCAAGTAAATGATAAATAATCTGCTACATACTCATACTTTCTTAAATATTCATTAGAACCTAAATAAATCAATGCTTACGTTTGCTACAGTATTGCAAGCGTCGCCTTTACAGACAGCTGATGAGTCAATGACCTTGACATATACGGAATATGTCAAGGTCATTGACTCATCAGCTGTCTCAAAATTTTGTTATGTGTTCCTATCATTATTACCTAACACCCTTCTGACCAGCTGCTCCATTCTCTGTTACACCCGGTATATACGTTTCATAAATGTAAAAGTTGTGGTAATAGTTTTAAAACCAACCACCTGATGTTAACCTGTGATGAGAATGTAATTGTTGACCGAACCGCATCAAATGGCGTCAACCCAGGTTTATGTAAAACTCTTAATCGTGTTTTATAATAGCTGCAGACAATGTAAGGGTTGGTAGTATTCGTGGCGATCACTATACAATTCTTAGCATTGACTATTTCATTATGTTTCCAAATCATTTTAATTCGTTACACATCATCATTTTCCTACTCTTATCCCAATTGCTTGGGGTCGATACAAAATGTACCCTTCTTTCATAATATATATAAAAGTTATTGGCAATAGTTTTATGACCTGCCGCCTGCCAGACGTCATCTCTCCTTGGAAATGTAATTGTTGACCAAACGGCATCAGATGGAATTGGCCCAGGTCGTTATAAGGCCCTTAGTCGTCTTTTACAACATCCACGAGCAAAGTAAGGATTTGTAGTATTCGTAGCCGCTACCACACAGCTCTACACATCTATATCACTATTAGCAAATTTGACCGTCAATTACGAATACAGTAGAGAATACAGTTAGCAGATATTATGAAATTTTAATTGCTGCAATGTCAAATTAAACATACTTTGAAATCTTTTCATTAAAAGTTTAGGGTTGTCTGACGTCAGAATAATTCAACGAGCTTTAAGCGCCTTAAAATGTTTGTTGAATAAAAAGATTTCTGCAGTAAACTGTGGTCGAGTTCATCCGACGTTTAAATTATAAATTGTCTAAGTTATATGTATATATATTTGCTTGTTTTTTTTCGCTTTTCATGTTTATGAATATACTTAGTTATGGCCGTGGCTTCGCTTGCCTTAATCTATATTTTTGTCCATCTCTTTTGCTATAACCTCGTAAACATTTTTACATACATACATATCATCACGCCATATCCGTTTCAGGATAGGCAGAGAGAACAGAGTGCCAGAGAACTCTGTCCTTGCATACTTCACTCGCTTCCTCAACATTCATAACTCTCTTCATACACGCTCGCCGGTTTCGGAGATTCTTGACTCCACCTTCCTTCAGTACATGACCGATCTGGTCTAGGTAGGTTAGTCTCGGTCTCCCCGGTACCTACATCCTTCCACATTTGTATTGTATATCTTCTTAACCAGACGTTCGTTCGACCTTCTTTCCACATGTAGTTGAGGTAAAAGCAGTACGATGACATATCACTACATACGTACTCTAATACACGTGTTACAATATCAAACGTATTCAAATGGTGTTTATGAAGGTGAATAAATGCTACGTTATGTACTTGAGCTACGAAAAGGGAACGTATACCTTTGAAGTTACGAAATCGTAAAATATTTATATTTATGATCAGTGTCGATCCTATGAAAAGAGTAAATTCCAGGACCTTATATAGAAGAATTTTTATTTAAGGTATATATACATACATAAGCGATAAATGTGTGCTTATGTGAAAACATATTTATGTTAGATTGAATTTATTGGATTTGTGTAATGAGCTGGAGGCGTTTCACGTGAACCAAACGGCGTAAAACAAGTGAGGTTCAGAAATTCGTTCATATTGGGTATAATTCTATTTTAAAAGGATATGAACATAATATTTCTTTTTATTTGAGATATTTTATATGTTAAAATATAGGTAGGGGTTTCATTTGAATTTTTATTTTCTTATTGAAGTTAATTAAAATAAATCTCTGGTTGTTTTAATTTAGAAAATTCACTGTTTTGTTTTTAAATTTGTAGATATACTAAAAATACTAAAATTATACTAATTCTATTTTCAATACGTTTTTCGTAAGTTTAGCCATTTTTATTTTTTACCAGTTAGAGCATATTAATTCATAAATTTGCTTTGTGGCTACGAATACTACCAATCCTTACTTTGCTCGGGGATATCGTAAAAGACGAATACGAGCTTAATATCAACCTGGACTAACTCCAATTGAGGCCGTTTAGTTAAAAGAAGGTGGTGATGTTTGGTAATCTGATGCCGATTAGTCAAAGGAAGCCCTCCTTTCATCACATCAGGCATGCAGTCAGTCATAATTATTGGCGATAATTTTTAAGTTGACTATAGTCAATAATATTTCGCAATATGGAAGACACTATGGAAGAGGAGTACATATTGTGAAAATAAAACAATTAGAGTATTTAAAACCATTAAAAATCAGAATAGCAGTGTAGCATATGTTGCACTATAGCATTATTGCTGAATGGGAACCTCATTCATCATTCTCCTTCTCTTATCCCAATTGCTTCGGGTCGATACAATATGTACTCTTCTTTTATAGTACATATTGTAAAAATTATTGGCAATAGTTTTATGACCGGCCGCCTGCCTGACGTCAACCCTCCTTGAGAATGCAATTGTTGACGAAACGGCATCAGATGAAGTTGGCCCAGGTCGTTATAGGCTCTTTCTTAGTCGTCTTTTTCTTGAATGAAAACCTCATTGACACTTATTATATTTTGTTTTTCTTTTTTGTGTTGTATTTACAATTAAGATTTGCTATTATTATTATCTCAGCTCATATGTCCCACTGTTGGGTTCGAGCCTCTTCTGCAATGAGAGGGAAATTAACCTACTATACCACGTTGGTTAGACGTGTTGGTATAGGGTTTAGTTCCGAGTTTTCCTTCTCTTGGATAGATGTTATATGCGTTTCTTACGATCACCCACGGGTAAGATCGGGGGTGGTGAATTGTATTCTTACTTCGTCACCACACGGACATAGCTATTATTATCTGTGTAAAAAAAATGCTGTTACACCACAAAAAAATCAGTTCATAGTATAGTGTCACTTCATATATTTAGAATAACTTTAAAAAAATATGTAACGAAAGAAATTTATTATGTAATTTTACAATTTTATTACTGAAACAAACTGGTTCGTTTTGTAAGCCAAGCCTTCAATAGTTGAAACGAAACAATGGTATATTTTTATCCCTAGAATAGTTGCCAATATTTTACATGTTCATGATGATTTACAGGGTCATGTAAATACATCATAACAACAAAGGACACATACTAATAATAATATACACAACATATTTTCGTGACAGCAGTCACTTTCGATAGCAACGAAAATAATGACAAGACTTATCCATTAAGACTAGAATTCAACACATTAATCAAGTACAAAAAAACAGATGTTTTTTTTTTCTTCTTTTAGCTTATGATAGCAAACGAGCAAGCAGCACACCTGATGATAAAGGTCACTGCCACTCTTTGCAATACCAGGTATACTAGGCTAGTATAGGTATAGGTATACTAGGCCTACTAAACAAAGCACCCAGAAACTTGGACTTCGAACTCTTTCGCTGTTCGATCGCAACAGCACATAACTACTGCTCAGATGACGATTTTCTGCGAAAGTATGCTACTACCCCGATTGAATCGGCCCGCAGTTTTAGACATAAAACTGTCAATAACGTGGCTTCACCACTACCACTGCTCTACGTGTCATTCAAAGCCCGGCAAGCAAATAATGATATATGAAAAATACCAAACATAATTCTGAAGAGAAATACGTGAAGCATTCAAATCTATAAATGTCTAGCATAGGATTTGAAGCCACGATCTACCGTGTTACACGGTCGGACAGATCGGTATCTTAATTACCACGCCATCATTGCACATTATGTAAGGTTTTTGCTATACATATATATCATCATTCTCCTACTCTTATCCCAATTACTTGGGGTCGATACATTATGTACTCTTATTTCATAGTACAGACAGACGTCAACCCTCCTTAGGAATGTAATTGTTGACTAAACGGCATCAGATTGAATTCGCCCAGGTCGGTAATGAGGCTCTTAGTCGTCTTTTACGACATCCATGAACAAAGTAAGGGTTGGTATATATATATACATATATGCAACAAGAGCAACTCCGAGCTTGGTTATGAGGCCTACATTTAGGCACCACGTTTCCGTGCCGTAAGTCATCACTGGTTACACACACTGGTCGCAGACCTGTGTTTTCAGACACTGAGGTATGTTGGATGAGAAGACCCTCTTAAGTTTCGCGAACTGCATCTTTTAAGCCGTAAAAAAAATTAAGTATATTACTAAAAGTAAAAATCAAATACAAACTCGATAGAATACGTAAAAGTAGTTTTATTTCAAATGTATATATATTCGCGTAA
This sequence comes from Lymantria monacha, assembly GCA_905163515.2. Lineage (NCBI taxonomy): Eukaryota > Metazoa > Arthropoda > Insecta > Lepidoptera > Erebidae > Lymantria > Lymantria monacha. Next base: position 21,063,166 of record LR991100.1, read on the forward strand.
ACATTAAAAATCATTAAGCATATTACTGATACATTGTTTATAATTTTTTTTTTTTTTGCTTTCCATGTCTTCAATATTTTTAATATAACTGCCACTACTTCATCATCACCCAAAGGTTGAATATAAGAAAATGCCTACGAGCCCGCCTATGCAGTTTTATAAGTATGAAGATTATATATTTTAAATGTATAATTTACTCTCACAAAACTACGGGAACGGTGTTATTACATCCATGATTATCAAAGACATGAAAGCTATTCAATATTTTTTTTATTTTTTTTTTATATTTATTTATTTACCAGATACAACCATCATTACAGGTAGTAGGTACCTAATTCAATGGAAGTATACAAATTATAAAAAACATAATTATTAAAATCAAAATAATCTTATTAAAATCTAAATTATTAAAATCAAAATAATCTCATTATTTAATTTAAATTCTAAATATACCTAATATATCAAATTATAATTATACATCTACAGAACTTAAAAGTGCATAAATAGCTTTTGTGAATTCACTCAATGAACATGAAAATATATCAAGTCGGTCAGCAATCGAGTTAAGTACCCTTAGGGCCCGCGTCAACGGTGCCAGTTGCAGTAGGTTGGTACGTGCTTGCGGTAATTTAAATAACTGTGGCCGTCGTCGTCTGGCAACACATTCGCCACAACAAAATGATTTACATTAATCATAGGGATAATGTCTTACTATCAGCTACAACTAGCAATAGTTATAGATATGTTAATGCGCTATTCTGAGGTAAATCAAAGCAGACTATTATGTAGATGCGACTATGTTGATAGTAATAATTGTACTACAAATGAATGATATTGATTAGAGCTTGGTAATCTGTAAATTTTCCGTGTGGTGACGGAGTAAGAATACTATTCACCACCCCATATCTTGCCCGTGGGTGATCTAATTTATGCTCTTTCGCACGGGCCTTAGTCAAGCACGAAGGCAATAGGTGAATCAATTAATAAGAATTTATATTGTATTTAGAATAAATGATTCTACATGTATTTAGACGAACTACTTTCTGTGAAGTTACGAGTATGTTTGGCAGTGAATGAATATCTTGAAGGCTTTTATGTAGAATTTAAGGTAAAGAAAGAGAAAAGAACGATAGGTACTCTTTTTACTGTTTTGGTCTTCTAATGAGTTTTTAAATCTGTGTTTTCTTTTTCAGCTGAATCACTATTCAATACCACTATTAAATTACAACAATTGCCTTTAATTTTAATTTTTTTACAGTAGTTTCGTCATAACTAAAAAAAAAATATTTATTTATTTTTAAATTGTGCCAGTGTATTTTTTATATGTACTTACGAGATGAAGTTTAACATATTCTAATTACGAAGTTTACTTACTAGTATACATAATTATAGGCTAAGGATGGACGATAATTAAATTATAGTCTTAGCCAAAATCGATGACGGAATATTTATAAAAACTTGATTAGGTGAGAAATGTTTTTTTTTTATTTTTCGCTCGTAATCAAGTTTTTATAAATTTCAGTAATTCCATGACAGAATATTTTCCTTTAAAGGGATAATATACTTTATTAAAATATATATTTTAAATAAAAAATATATAATATATAAAAATATATAAACGTTGTATTGCGAGGGACTTTCCAAACATACGATTGACGAACATTAATTACACCTAGACTCAGTACGAGAATTTTTTCACACAAAGTGCAATACTGCATGATAACCAAACCAGTGACTCTTGGCACAGTAAGTGAGAATCTTAACCACTACGCTATCGGTGCACTAATGAAAATTATGTTAAAATTAAATGAAGCTTTTTTATTGAACTAACCCCATTACGGTAAGTTCTGTAAACCAGAATCCATAATGTTCTCCATAAATGATAACGAATATTGATTATCAAGTGGCCGCCAAACACTTGTAATTGTCTTAGGACCTGCAACAAATTTAATTAGAATAGAAAAAATAGTTGCTTATAGATTATAATTAAGTCTTCGATATTGATGGCATATTATTTGACGACATATCAAGTCGCCGACATTTGAATATATTACGTACTAGCTTTTGCCCGTGACTTTGTCCACGCAGAAGTCATCTCTGACGGAGTTAAATAGAAAAAGCAATGCAAGGTGTTGAAGGTTTATCGCTAGGATAATAATCAATAGCGTCAGAAACTGGGATGCGTTGAGGTGTTGATTCTGCGAGTTAGTTGTCTAACGGAATTAGGCAATAGGGTGGGTCCGAGAGAAAATACTCTACGTTGACACGCTCTACCGTCGGTGCTTTGGGCGGTGCAAGCGTGAGTACCTGTATTTAGCTTCACTGCATGAGGGTTTTGACTCGAGCTGATACCCGTTTGCGGTGGCCCGCCCGCACAACGTCGATGTACGTGTACGGAGCGCGTGTGTCTATATACCATAGCCGGTCACTAAAGAAAAAGGTGGTTCAAAGTTCTATTCATTCTACAAATTATATTGCCATTAATATACTATTTACGATATGACCATGGGATAAAAATATAATTATCGCCACCCTTTATTTGACTGTTTTGTTTCACCAGCAGAGTTGCGACCTCGTTAGATATGATTTATTATTTGAGTTATAAAGTGAACATTTTTGAAGCTAAACTTAACCTGTATCTTAAACTATTATTATCTTATTAGGCAAGAACCTATTGTCGTCTACTATGTGTATCGTGTGAGCTCTCACGCCGGAACTGGTCGCCACAACGGCACTGGTGCGGGGTTGATGGAGAGGGAGAGAGAAACACGTGTTTATTTATTTTTACCGAAGAATATTTGTACGTAATTTGAAAAGAATCGATAAAGAAATTTTCTCCCCATACACACTTTGCCGCTTTGTTACACCCCCTTAGGGGCGGAATTCATAAAATCCTTTCATATTGAACCTCTATGTCATAAATAAAAACGTGCTTCAAAATTTAATGTTTCTAGCTTTAATAGTTTCGTCTTGGCTACCGCCAAACGTTTGAACGACTCATTACCATGAGTCGTTCAACCCGCTTCACAAGCCTAATTTACACAACCAGAGGGTGGAAATTGACAAATGCCGGATATTACCCTAGAATATTTGATTCGACTCGTAATTTGAAAAGAATCAATAAAGATTTTTTTCTCTTCATACAAACTTTGCCACTCTGCCCCACCCCCTTAGGGGTATAATTTCGTAAAATCCTTTCTTAGTGAATTTCTACGTCATATAAAGAAACCACAGTCAACATTTCAAGTTGCCAGCTTCAATAATATCGGCTTGGCGCTAATGATTTAATGAGTCGTCCAACCCGCTTTGCAGGCCTAATTTACACCTCCAGAGGGTGAAAATCAACAAATGCTGAAACACGTCTTTATTTATTTTTACTGAAGATAATTTGTACGTAATTTAAAAAAAATCGATAAAGATTTTTTTCTCTAAACATTTTTTAAAATGACATACCTTTTTTTTTAGAAACCAATTGACATAAAATAAAGCCTAAATGTTAAGTGAAGCTTACCACAATATATTAGTGAAAACCGCGTCTAAATCGGATAAGCTGTTTCTGAGATTAGCGTGCACAAACACACAGACAAACAGAGAAACAGACAAAAATTTTAAAAATTATTGTTTTGTGTTTTATTAGTGTTGATAAAGGTCCCAGTAATAATTTTTTTTCATATATCTTCCATGTACAGACAGCGACCCGTTACATTTTTATTATATGTATAGATAGATAGATTTCGGATAAAATAGATACATTGCTGTCTGGTAACGGCTACAAATACTACCAACCCTTACTTTGCTCGTGGATGTCATAAAAGACAACTAAGAGCCTTATAAAGACATGAGCCAACTCCATCTGATGCCGTTTGGTCAACAATTATATTACCAAGTAGAGTTGACGTCTGGCAGGCGGCCGGTCTGAGTAAGAGTACATATTGTATCAACCCTATCTAATTAGAATAAGAGTAGGAAAATGATGATGATGATGTTTATATATTAAAAGATAAATTATAAAATTTAAAAAAAAAAATTAAGAAAAGGAAAAGTTATCAAAGGTAGAACCAAGGATTGAACCAGTGCTGTTTGAATTAGACTACGTATTTTCTAACTGAGCTATATCTATTATTGATGCCAGTCGCCAAATTTATCTTCATATAATTATAATTTTTCATTGGCCGAAAACACTGACAAGCCCATAATTTTTATAGATGAAACTGAAACTTCCTACATACTAAATTTCATGGAAATCTCTAGTGCCATTGCTGAGATTCTGAAATCGCCGTCTGAGCAGTAGCGATGTACTGTTGTGCAACGTTCGGTAAGCGAAACAGCCGGCAGCCTAAATTTCTGGGTGGATTTGGGTTATTAGGCAAGGGCCTTAAACTATACCGTTACTATGGCAACAACTGAAGTAACACTTACCATTAGGTGTGTCATTTGTTAATTTGCCATTATAAGCAATAAAAAAAATACTTGAAGTTTCAGATTATATAATAATATTTTATAAATACCATACCTTTGTTGGAGTCAAGAGTCTCCGAAACCGGCGAGCGTGTATGAAGAGAATTATGAATGTTGAGGAAGCGAGTGAAGTATGCAGAGATAGAGTTCTCTGGCACTCTGTTCTCTCTGCCTACCCTGCAAGGGATATGGCGTGATGATACGTATGTATGTATGTGTACCTTTGTAGGTATAAATAACAACTTCACAAAAATATTTCAAATAATTAAGATACAATTTGTTTGTTTTTGTTTTCCTTAATTACGACATCAACAGCCGAATTGGTTATAAATCTCTCAAACTAAACATAAACTTGAGAAGATATTTTCAACCGCGACAGACATTTTAATTAATACACTTAATTAATTTGTGCAAAACAAAGCGAATTTGTGAGAAAAGCGAAACTTATTCATTGGTTAACCGTCAACAAAGTAATAATAGATAGCAACTGTATGCGTATGATAATTTAAATATTAATTCAATAATAATGGTAACATAGTATTGAGAATTTTCTATCTACAGTCCGGGGTAATACACAGCATCAATAGCTATGCTGTTGCGCGTCGTGCGCTGAGCGAGAGAGCCACCTGCCCAACTTTCTGGGTGGTTTCGGAGTTGTCATTTGTAGGCCTCGGACTAGCTCTACCCCTGGTATTATTAAGGTCCATGGGCCACATACTTACCATCAAGTGTGCTATTTGCTCGTTTTGCCACCCTACGCAATAAAAACAAAAGATTTGTTAATTAATACTGATTATTAACCTTTTTTTGGCGACGGTCTACGGTTTGTCACGCCCCGCTAATCCGTACGGGGCGACAAAGAAGTGGCGCACGACCCCTACATATACGTTTCGACGCCGTGCGATTGAGGCACTGGAACGCAATGATTGTTAACCTGTACGCATGTTTCAAATTTTATTTAAGCTTCCTCTTTTAAGTTACCACGGGCAAAACAATGGTAATGAATTGTAATCTTATTTTGTCACCATACGGAAAAACGTATTTACTTTGCGATTGGTTAAAAATATACTTTACAGAGGCATAAATGATACATGTACGAAACACCATTGTACAAGAAGGAACAATTGAAAAACGCGCCAAATTATTTGGCTATTGTAGTAGTAATCAGTTGGACAAATTTCATAATTTATTTCAATTCAGAATACTGAATTAATTCAGTATATTATTACTGATCTCATAAATGTCACAAAGGTATTTCAAACAGTAAAACAAACAACTCTCAAAACAAACAACGACAAATATAAATACCATTGACCGAAATTTGACCGAATTTTGGTCGAGGCTGAAACTTTGCTTACATTACCTACTGTATTGGCACATTAGTATTCCTATCCTTAAATAAATATTCACATTGGTATTGAAATGAGACTGTATTTATAACTAATATTATTATTCTAATCCACCAATCTAACAGTATACCAATTCTTATTGCATATTGACTTTCATAAGAAGGATTAGTACCTTAAACACCACAGTTGATGGGTTGGCCAGTGTTTAATATCTCAGGAACTTCATCATTCATCATTTCAGTTCATTTACGTCGCACTGCTAGGTTCAAATCGCCTCCACAATGGAAGGGAAATTGATCTACTATACCACCATGATCAGACTGAGTTGATATATCATTTCATTACGATTTTTCTTCTGTCAAGAGCTTGCTGCATATCAAATTTTTGTTATACCCATAAGCAACTGCTTAGTCATAATAACTATTATGAGTTCTACGGACTAGTAAATGGTGATGAAACATTTTATATTCACTACATTCCATATTATTATAAGTACATAATGTATCGATCCCAAGCAATCGGTATAAGAATAGGAGAATGACATCGATCACTAATCGATGGAGAATGATGATCAAATTGAAAATATTTAAGAAATATCACTCTTCTTTTTAACCGATATATAAACACAATATAAGTTTTGGATATATTTATATATCATTCGGATATGTATATGTGTACAAATATCAATATGAATATTGATGCTTCTTTAACCAAAAATATTTTGTTTATTTACGATCATGAAACAGTTAACGGAATGGAAATTTTGTTAGTGGAATTTCCAGGGGAAATAAATATCTAGAACGTGACGTGACGATGAAAGCTTACAGTCTTGGGGCGGGGCTTGACGTATTATTACTTTATAATAACGACCACAGTGCTTGAGAGGTTAAATGTGTGTTCCCTGAATTAGTAAATTGTTTATCAGTTGAGATAATTGAAGCTTTTATTAGTGGTAGGACCACGCTGTTGACAGTTCTCTGTCTACAGCCGCTGTCCGGTCCATTCGGGTTAGTACCACACACTCGCAGAAGATCGACGTCTGAGTAATGGCAATGTGCTATTGCGCTTCGTTCGGTGAGCGAGAGAGCCGGAAGCCCAACTGGAAGAGTTTGGTAATTGTAATGGTAGGCAGCCGTCTAGCCATAACCCTTTCTATAGAAAAAGTCCATAGGCAGCAGTGACATTTACCATCAGGTGTCCTGATTGCTCGTTTGCCACTATAAGCAATAAAAAAAGCTTAAATTCATCACTCATTCATTGTACTCATCAAGCTAAATCCCCGTGGGTAGCATTGCCATAGATGGACAGGGATGTGGAGGAATTTTTCGATGCCTGGTTACGTCTTTTGTTTTATATTCCTCATTTATTTCATAATACATTTACATTCATTCATAATACTCTATAAAATGATTATCACAAACTTAAAACAATAAACAAGTTTTATTTGCAGTTACAATATAGTCCTTTAGAAATAAATATGAAATTTATTCAATGAGTGCTACACGGAGCATTATCTTTGTTACTCGCCATTGCTTCAGTGCAATAGAACGTGCAATTTCCATTTTACAGACAATAATAAAATGTGTTTCTGTTAATGTTTAAAAAAAATACTTCTATGCAACCTTAATTTTTAACACTTTTCCATGTAGTGACGGAGTCACCGAAGTTAAAAATCGGGTCCCGGTGACCCGCTCGCACGGCGAAGAGAGAGGAGTTTTTACGGTGGGTCTATGGGGTCACGCGCCGCCTTTTCCGTCACCCCGGACCGATTTGGCGGGGCGAGACTAATCCATAGTCCACCAAAAAAAAAAAAAAAAAAAAATGTAGTGACGGAGTAAGAATACAATTTACCACCGTATCTTAACCGTGAATGAATATAACATCTATGCGGGAGAAAAAAAACTCGAAACAAAATCCTATAGCAAAACGTCTAACCAGTGTGACATTGTAGGTCAATTTCCTTCCCATTATGAAGGAGGCTGAAATCCAACTGTGGAATATATATGAGCTGAGATGATAATGATAATGAACCTTCATTTCTTGAGGTGACGCAGTTAAAATACAATAGTCACCGCTCCATCCTTTCGTATACATCAACATCATCATTCACCTGATCTTGTCCCATTGTCCCAATTACTTGGGTCGACACAATATGTAACGTCATATATGAGTCCATATTACAAAAGTTATTGGCAATACACCACCGTGACTAATTGTAGGACATGCAAACGGTGGTGTAGTGGCAGCACGATTGGGCCGGAATCCCAATAGGCGCGGGTTCGAATCCCGCTTGTGACATCATTTTTCACTTCGTAATCGGTTTTTATAAATAATTAAGCATATTAAATGCTAAAAATTTCAGTAATTTAAATAACAAGGTTGTGTCATCGTTTAATACAATTCTAACTGTAAAGTTTTAAGTATTAAGCCTATAACAATGTGTAAACATTGTCGGGTAGATATCATACCGTCACTTTAAGACGTAAATATAATACTAAGTGAAATTTGCATGTCCTACAATTAGTCACGGTGGTGTAGTGGCAGCACGATTGGGCCGGAATCCCGATAGGCGCGGGTTCGAATCCCGCTTGTGACATCATTTTTCACTTCGTAATCGGTTTTTATTGGCAATAGTTTTATAACCGGCCGCCTGCCTAACGTCGAGCCTAGTTAACCCTCCTTGGGAATGTAATTGTTGACCATACGGTATCAGGTGGAGCTGGCCTAGGTCTATATAAATATCCATCCTTTCGTATATATATCGTACAAATCGATTTAGAGGTACAAATTTTACACAAAGATATTGATCTTTGCAAGAGAAGGTAAACTCAAAATTAAATCGTATGACAACCCTTCCGGAGTGTGTGTTATTATAAACCGATTTCTAGGATATGCAAGATGCTCGTGATCAACTATGGGACTTAAAAAGTTTGTGAAGAAATGTTATATTTATCATAATTTCTTTCATAGTCATGTTAAAAAGGATTTCTTTATTTACTTTCAAAGTAAAGGGATATATACTTATCGCTGAAATAAGTTTCGATATTTTTAGATAACGGCCACACAATGCTTTTTTGTTATGCGATTTTTTTCGCAGCATCGCTCGCGGATGTTTTTCTAACATATTATAATTTTGCCAAGATACAACAGATTTCATTTTCTATTTCAATACTTCACTGCAACATAATAGTAATACAATTTGATCAAGCGAGGTTTGTGCCCCAGCATTAGAATGCTTGATGGATGGCTACCAAAAAAAAAATTTAGATGTAACCACTATAAAAAACTTATCCATCTACAACTCTACATGTCACTTTTACAACATATCTTATCATCATCGTAATCATCCACCTCAGCTCATATTCACGAAAAGCCTTATACCAATACGTCGGTCGTATTGCTGAGGTCAAACCTCCTCCAAATAATAATACATACATACATATCATCACGCCATATCCCTTGCAGGGTAGGCAGAGAGAACAGAGTGCCAGAGAACTCTATCTCTGCATACTTTACTCTCTTCCTCAACATTCATAATTCTCTTCATACACGCTCGCCGGTTTCAGAGACTCTTGACTCCACCTTCATTCAGTACCTGACCGATCTGGTCTAGGTAGGTTAGTCTCGGTCTCCCTCGGTACCTACATCCTTCCACTTTCGCATTGTATATCTTCTTAACCAGACGTTCGTTCGGCATTCTTTCCACATGTCCGAACCATCGGAGCATTCCCTTTCGCATCTTTACACCAATACTCTCTTTCATACCTACTCGCTCTCTTACGTCGTCGTTACGAATGCGGTCGGTCAGCCTAACTCCACAGATTTTCCGAAGAGATCGCATTTCGACCGCATTAATTTGATATAATAATAATAATTTTATTAAACAAATAATCATATATATGTGTCACAAAACAAAGGTTTATAACCAGTGTGTGTTACCAGCGATGACTTACGGAACTGAAACGTGGTCTCTAAATGTTGGCCTCATCAAAAGGCTCAAAGTTGCTCAGCGTGCTATGGAGAGTGCTATGCTCGGTATTTCTCTACGTGATAGAATCCGAAATACGGAAATCCGTAGAAGAACGGGTGTAACTGATATAGCCCGGAGAATTAGCGCGTTGAAGTGGCAATGGGCAGGCCACATCGCTCGACGAACCGACAACCGTTAGGGAAGAAAGGTCGTCGAGTTGAGACAACGAATCGGACGGCGCCGCATAGGACGACCCCTCACTAGGTAGACTGACGACATTGTCAAGGTCGCAGGAAACCGCTGGATGCAGGTGGCGCGGGACCGTGTTGAATGGCATTCTCGTGGGGAGGCTTATGTGCAACAGTGGACGTTTACGGGCTGATTGATGGATGGATGAATCATATATATAGCTGTGTGGTAGCGACTACGAATACTACCAAGCTTTACTTTGCTCGTGGATGTCGTAAAAGACAACTAAGATGACTACGCCTTATAACGACCTGGGCCAACTGTCATCTGATGCCGTTTAGTCATCAGATCATTTTTAGTAGCCGTCACCACACAGCAACTAATCTCCTTTATAATAGTAGGGTAAACACCACGCTAGTTAGACGGGTTGGCAAAGAATTTCATTTCGAGATATATTCTCTTACGTAGATATGTTCATACCACTTAATCATTTTGTACAGCAGCCACAAGCAAGAAAACGATTGGTGAATATAATTCACCTTTCTTCATTCTTACTCTGTCACTACACGGAAAGATATGTCCACACACTTACTGTTATTCACATAAGAACCGCCAACGTATCGATACAAATAATTTCTCTGAAAAATATCTTATCCCATCGTAATTCTCTTTTATGACGATGCGAAGTACTCTTAAACACGTTAGAATTTGTGGCACTCGACAAAAGACAAAACTCATAAAGTTCACACACGTCCGTTTACAACAACATTATTTTATTTTATGGCTGACTGTTATTGAATAAATAGATATTATTCTTTTCTATACAATTCTTTTATAGTATTTCATTATAACTTCCGGACTATATCCTAATTTCTATTATAAATGTGAATGAGTTTGTTTGTTATTCTCTCACGCTATAACTACTTCAATAATTTTGATATTTCTTATACACCTTTTAGTAAACTAGTAAATGGCCACAATATAATAATTATCATAAATTAAATGTTTAATAGTAACTAATCATAAACAATATAAAGTTTTAAAAAGGCAGCCTTTTTGTACTGGCAATGAATTTATATTAAAAAAAATGTGGGTCAAACTATAATAACTTATATTGTAACGGGTATGACTTGTTGGACATGAGACACCTCAATCACCTTAGTCCTCTCATGTCCATAAACGCTGTGAAGTGTTTCAAATATCGGGCAATTAAAAATTAAATAAAATATCCGTGTGGTGATGGAGTAATAATACTATTCACCACCCCATATCTTACCCGTGGGTGATCGTACGAGACTACTAAGGGATATAAAACGCATATAACATCTATGCGAGAGAAGGAAAACTCGGAGCAAAACCCTATACCAACACGTCTGACCAGCGTGGTATAGTAGGTTAATTTCCCTTACATTACGGAGGAGGCCCGAGCCCAACAGTGGGACATTTATGGGCTGTGATGATGAAGATGATGAAAAATTAAATACAGACGTGATAGAATCGATAAAAAGTAGTTTTATTTCAAATGTATAATAGTTGCGTAAATATCAGAAATCATTTTGTGGTACCGACATACATGTAGAGTAACTTTCATACAAAATAAATACTGTTCCAGAAGGAAACCAAAATTAATTGTCAAAATTTACATTAGCGGCAGAAAAACATTAATTAAACTATTGGTCTTTTTACAGACAATATTATATTATTTTGTTTTAAATGTAGTTACATTTTAAGTTAATGTAACTTTTTTAAGTTGTTGTTTAGGGACACTATTGGACTCTAACCTCCTCGAGTTTTGTTTCGAGTTATCATTCTCTTGCATAGATATTATCTGTACGTCATATACCTTAGTCGGCCTTTACGATCTTTATCCATGAGCGTGATACTGAATGGGTGATGAATTGTATTCTTATTAAGTCATCAGGTGGATAAAGTTTTAAGCATTTTGAAAAAACCTATTTTTTTATTCTGACTGGCTATGGTCTGGACACACGTCGTAGGGACAAAATGGCAGCGCGTGGCCCCATAATCCACCGTATTCCCACCCAATCGCCATTAGGCTCCCCAATGGTGCCGAATTCTTGATTTCTATGGCCAACCCGGCGGGCAAAACTCTATTATACTCATAGTTTATGCAAATAATTTGTATTATTCGTTAATTTTTGGGATGTATGTCATCCGTGTGCTGACGGAGTAAGAATACAATTCACCACCCCTTATCTCACCCATAGGTGATCGTAAGAGACGACCAAGGGATATAAAACGCATATAACATCTATGCAAGAGAAGGAAAACTCGAAACAAAACCCTTTACCAACACGTCTGACCAGCGTGGTATAGTAGGTTAATTTCCCTCCCGTTACGGAGGAGGCCCGAGCCCAACAGTGGGACGTATGTGGGCTGTGGTGATGATGATGATGATAATAATGATGTCAGTACCCAAACGGTTTCCGGCATTAACAAAGAAAACTTCATTCAAGTCAGCTGTGGTTCACTGCCAGATTAAAAATAAAATGTAGAACTTACTAAACAGGGCTTAAGTATCAACGAGTCGCCGAACAACTTATTTAGGCCTTAATAAAATTAGTTACTTAATAAAATTCTCCATGTGATGACGGAGTAAGAATACAATTCACCTCCCCCTATCTTACCCGTGGGTGATCGTAAGAGACGACTAAGGGTTATATCCCTAAGGGTTATATTACACATATAACATCTGTGCAAAAGAAAGAAAACTCGAAACAAAACCCTATACCAACACGTCTGACCAGCATGGTATAGTAGGTCAATTTCCCTCCCATTATGGAGGTGGCTCGAGCCCACCAGTGGGACATATATGAGCTGTGATGATGAAAATTAGTTTCAAAGATTTTCCATTTAAATTTAAAGCTTATTTTGTAGTTTTGATTGTTTTTGTATTTACGATTTAAGATTCTTGTACTAACATCTACATCCATCCATCATCCGCCTGTAATATTCTGCTGTTGTACAAACATCATCATCATTATCTCAGCTAATATATGTTCCACTATTGCGCAAGCAATAGCTCGAGCCTCCTCCATATTGGTAAGGAAATTAACCTACTATATATACCACGCTGGTCAGACATGTTGGTATAGGGTTTTCTTTTGAGCTCTCCTTGTCTTGCATAGATGTTATGTGCGTTTTATATCCCTTAGTCGTCTCTTAGGATCACCCACAGGTATGACAGAGGGTGGTGAGTTGGATTTTTCCGTCACCATATGAAAAGACATTAGACATACATCGCCCGACGAGAATTCCACTCTAATTGGTAATGTGCCACTTGCATTAAATTTTCAGATGTCAGTCTTTTTTTTTGGCGGCGGGCTATAGAGTGGTTAGCACCCCGCTAAATCCATCCGGGATGACAGAAGAAGCGGCGCGTGACCCCATAGATCCGCCCTATATTTATCTCTCTTTGCCGAGCGAGCGGGCCACCGAAACCCGGTCTTTGTCTTCGGTGGCTCGCCTAGTGGTTTACCCTCACGGGTATCCCCTCGAGTCGATGCCCCGGCAGCTTCTGCCGTCGGGCATAGTCCTCACGCGGTGTGGTCTCGCTCCGGGCGACCAGATAACTCTCCGGTCCGGTCACCCGCTGTCTCTTATAGGGCGGCATCAGGCTGAGGTTCTTGCGCCTGCGCCGTCCAAGGCGCCGGAGGCGGTGTGCGTCGCCGTAGAGGAATTCCTCACAGGTCCGCCCCGCCAACTCCATAAAGCGAAAGACGGCAACTGCGTCGCAGTGCCTGACGCTGTCAACCATCGCTTTCACGACGGACGTCAGGTCAGCACCGATAAGTGCAACGAGTTCACAACGCTGCTGTGCCCGGGTTTCGTAGACCTCGAGCGTATGCCCCGGGCTGTGACGAGTGTATCGTCAGCAAAGCATATCAAGCCCAGCGGGGGTGGGGACTCCCTCTCAACGCCCAGTCGTAATCGATATCTCACAGAGTCGGCTCCAAGACCGATCCCTGTGAGACACCGCATGACATGGATGTTCGTACAATGTCCCCCGCACGATGCAGGCAAAGGACACTGTGCCCGTACAAATAGTCTGCCACTAGCCGCCAAAGGTACAAGAGCACTCCGTGATATGGGAGCGCCTCTCTGATGCAGCTAAATGGCAGACTATTAATGCGTTGACGATGTCCAATGACACCGCCAACAGCACCCCTCCGGCGGTGACGGCCTCCGCGACCGTCCGCCTCAGGCGTAGCAGAGCCGCGATGGTCGAACGCCCTCTTCGAAAACCGAATTGAACGTCCAACAGATCGGGCCCACTTCATCCAGGTGCCGGACGATGCGGGCAGCGAGGATACGCTCCAACAGCTTATCCACATCATCCAGCAGCACGATAGACCTATAGGCGGACAGCGAGTCCGGGAGCCGTCCCGGCTTTGGCAGGGGAACCAACCTCCCCTCTTTCCAGCACTCAGAGAAAAAATAATGATCTTTGAAAGAGATGAAGCCAGAACAGATGTAAGAGTAACAATAGGTAATGATGAGAGTTGGGTGTGCAGAAAAGAGTATGAAAGTAAAATTAATGCGGTCGAAATGCGATCTCTACGGAAAATCTGTGGAGTTAGGCTGATCGATCGCATTCGTAACGACGACGTAAGAGAGCGAGTAGGTATGAAAGAGAGTATTGGTATGCCGACCGAACGTCTGGTTAAGAAGATATACAATGCAAAAGTGGAAGGATGTAGGTACCGGGGGAGACCGAGACTAACCTACCTAGACCAGATCGGTCATGTACAGAAGGAAGGTGGAGTCAAGAGTCTCCGAAACCGGCGATCGTGTATGAAGAGAATTTTGAATGTTGAGGAAGCGAGTGAAGTATGCAAAGATAGAGTTCTCTGGCACGCTGTTCTCTCTGCCTACCCTGCAAGGGATATGGCGTGATGATATGTATGTATGTAATGTAAGTATATCAAAATATTCTTGATTTCTATATACGTATATTTTTGTATTTCATTTACACATTTATAAAATTCTAAAGAATAAATATATTATAATAATCCAATATTTTTTCATACATATTTTATCATAAATATATTTTTTTCTTTATGAGAAATGTGTACTAATAAAAAAGAAATATATTGTTGGAATTTTAATAACATGGAGATCTTGTAGGCAAACGTACAATATTGCCTTTTTTATAAAATACTTAAAATAGCTATAATAACCTTTATTTAAATGTATTATTTAATTAAATTTGAATTATTTTATATCATACAGAGATTAGGTTATAACTTGAAACATTTAGTCTTTCAATCAAGTTTAAAACGACTTTAAAAAACTTCTTATTTCACGTTTTTTGTTATTGCTAGTGGTGGCAAACGAGCAAGCAGCACACCTGATGGTAAGTGCCACTGCCGCCCATGGAACTTTGCAATACCAAAGGTATAACTAGGCCGCTGCTTACCAATATAAACCCAAACCCACCCAATTGGGCTTCCGGCTCTCTCACTCACCGAACGAAGCGCAATAGCACATTGCCATTACTCATATGTCGATCTTTTGCGAGAGTGTGGTACTACCCCGGACGGACCGGCCCGCGGGTGTAGACAGAGAACTGTCAACAGCGTGATCCTACCACTTTCACGTGTATAATTTGTAAGGATTCATTGATTTAAATTACTGAAATTTAGCATTTAGTATGCTTAATTATTTATAAAATCCGATTACGAAATGAAAAACGATGTCGCAAGCGGGATTCGAACCCGCGCCTATTGGGATTCCGGCCCAATCGTGCTGCCACTACACTACCGCGACTAATTGTAGGACATGCAAATTTCATTTCGTATTGTATTTACGTCTTAAGGTGACGGTATGCTATCTACCCGACAATGTTTACACATTGTTATAGGCTTAATACTTCAAACTTTACAGTTAGAATTGTATTAAACGATGACACAACCTTGTTATTTAAATTACTGAAATTTAGCATTTCCAAGCCTATAACAATGTGTAAACATTGTCGGGTAGATAGCATACCGTCACCTTAAGACGTAAATACAATACGAAATGAAATTTGCATGTCCTACAATTAGTCGCGGTAGTGTAGTGGCAGCACGATTGGGCCGGAATCCCAATAGGCGCGGGTTCGAATCCCGCTTGCGACATCATTTTTCATTTCGTAATCGGATTTTATAAAGGATTCATTGATATTCAAATAGAGTAACCTGCACCTATAAAAGAATTTCTATAAGATAATTCTTTTCTTTTTGTATAAAAACATATCTCGATGGTGGGTTTCTATTTTATTGATGTTAAACCTTTAGACTTTAAGATATTACGATTCAAACTGTAGATCTAAATGTTTTACGTGATTATTACATATCTGTTGAAAACAATTATTATGGATTTTATCGTAATAAGTATAAATTAGTATTTGATTTTTATTTTCATACACATTTTAGGATTGACCGCCACTGCGAGGCAATCTTCTCGTGGAAGGAGGCGGCGGGATGGGATCCGAGACGATTTCCTCTTCGATGTCGCGTGAGGGCGACGCCCGGGCAGTTAGCCGAGGCGTCGACAGTGGATGGATGGTACCCGAAGGGGTAACCCGCCAGGATAGCTACGGATGTCAAGGAAGCGGTACCAGGGGCCGGCCTAATGGCGATGGGGAGGGAATACGGTGGGTAATGGCGCCACGCGCCGCCCTTCCGTCGCCCCGGATGGAACTGACGGTATGTGTCCAGACCATAGCCTTTTTTTTTTTTTGGTGGACTATGAATGCGTCTCGCCCCGCCGGATCGGTCCGGGGTGACGGAAAGGTGGCGCGTGGCCCCATAGACCCACCGTAAAACTCCTCTCTCTTCGCCGTGCGAACGGACCACCGGTACTCGATTTTTAACTTCGGTGGCCCGCCCGGCGGTTTACCCTCGCGGGTTCCTCTCGTCGACGCCCCGAAGATTGTCGGGGCGTCGCCCTCACGCGGTGGCCTCACATCGGAGTCCAGACCATAGCCTACGAAAAAGAAAGGGTTGAAGACCACGAGGGGAGGTTTCAGGCTTACTACTCTCTTCTCACAAATTTGTTAATAAAATCCATTAAAACAGTTTTGTTAATAGTTATAAATTTTTATTTGATAATAAAATGAATGGAGTTAATCCATCCATTCATAAGCATATCAACATTCAGTATTATATATAAGCCTCCTCGTAGATAGGGTGACATATACCTTTTTTTTTGCAGTTGGCTATGGAGTGGCCACATTCCGCCAAATCGGTCCGGGGCGACGGAAGAGGCGGCGCACGACCCCATCGATCCACCTGCAAGCACCTCTCTTCGCCGTGCAAGCGGGCCACCGATACCCGATCTTTGTCTTTGGTGGCCCAGGGTGACATATACCTACTATATTCACTACACTCCACAGTTTTATTGGTGATCACATTTGATATTATAAGTTTCTAAAGAAAAATATTCTTTTACCTTGTCATCCATCAACGGGTTTTTATGACTTACACCCCATTCACAAAAAAATATTCTTACATGAAAATCGAACTCATGAAACCAACTGTGAAAATTATCATTCTCCTGCTCTTGTACCAATTGTTTGGGATTGACGCAATATGTACTCTTCTTCCTACATATTGCAAATGTTATTGGCGATCATTTTATGACCGGCCGCCTGCCAAACGTCAACCCTTCTTGGGAATGTAATTGTTGACCAAACGGCATCAGATGGTATAGGCCCAGGTCGAAATAAGGCTCTTAGTCGTCTTTTACGACATCCACAAGCAAAGTAAGGGTTGGTAGTATTCGCAGCCGCTACCACACAAAACACCAACTGTGAAAGTGTGGTTGCCACACTTTTCACATTAAAACATCCACAGCAAAACAAGGAATGATACCACATTATATCCATACAAGAACTGTTACTTAAGCTTGCTATAACTCAATTATTTATCATATAAATTAAGCATAATACTACACACCAAAGGTATAATTGCTTGCTTATATGTTGAGTGCCGGATGATAATATACTTGGCAATTTGCAAGTTAAATAGCTGTGTTAAGTTAAAAGCAATGACGTTAAATGGATATCGAATACAAGCAAATACGTTAATTACTTCCGTTATATATACTTAAGGCGCAGATAAATTAACTTGTTATTAATCATTTTCAGTCCCATTTTCCCATATGCTTATAGCTAACGCCATGTAGCTGTGTGGTAGCGGCTAAGAATACTACCAACCCTTACTTTCCTCGTAGATGTCGTAAAAGACGACTAAAAGCCTTACAACAACCTAGGCCAATTCCATTTGATGCCGTTTGGTCAGCAATTACATTCCCAAGGAGGGTTGACGTCTGGCAGGCGGCCGGTCATAAAACTATTGCTAATAACTTTTACAATATGTGCTATGAAAGGACAGTACATATCGTATCGACCCCAAGTAGTATAAGTATTGGTATAAGAGTAGAAGAATGATGATGGTTTCCCATATGCTAATAGCTTAAGAATACGAGTGTTTGCCGGACTTTACCGGCGGATATCGGCGAAGCTGGCAGAGAGCGCCATTTTCCTCGCCCCGCGAGTTGGTCACCTGGCAATAGAATATCCACTGGAGGCCTCGGTTTGATGGTCGTAACATAAAGTCATTCGAGCCGGCCCTGAGTGATTGGGTCAGCGGCACGGGGACTTCTTCCGACTTATGCAGATTTTGACGAGGCGTAGTTACTTCAAATCCCAAATAACTGCACACGATCGTGAGGAGGGCAAGGACACCGTCTTGCCACCACTGCGATTGCGATGTAGAAACGATGTCGCATACGCTCAAAGTCTGAGCCTTTTACAAGTTTGTCGTTTCGAAGCGAGTGTGACCATCAGGCAGCCATAGATATCAAGGAATCAGTGATCGGTCCTATGGCAATGAGTAAAGAACATTGTGGGTTATGGGAACCAAACGGAATGAGCAGTGGTCTGTTCAAATCATAGCCTGCTAAGAAAAAGCACTAGTGGTCCACTTAATAAGCGAATAATGCAGATGTGACAAGTTATAAATCCAGCAAGGCTGGCTACGGATGTCAAGAATTCGGACCATTAGCCAGCCTAATATTCAAAGCAAATTATTTACTGACCTTATTAGTGAGATGAAATCGTCGTTCAGTAGAACAAACACTTCGGGTATTTGATCTCCTAAAGTCGCTGGGTGGCCAGCGGCAAGAACAACAACACACACGGTGGGTTACAGAGTCGTATATATATAAAAAAAATCGTCACTGCATGAAATTATATGATCTAAAAAAGTGGTCTAAGTGAAGCGGCCATATATATACCAAAATGTGCCTCGTTAAAAATAATTTTTATTTCAAATCTGTTGAAAATTATTAAAGACTGCCTACCTACTATACCCTCGATACTGATACTCATAAAACCCTCGTCAGAGTCTGAGGCGAGAATAGAAGTAGCTATTCGACGTCCCACCTCAACCTTAATGAAGTTTAAATGCACGTACTGGAGATTTATATGGCCTTTAAACTCTTTTAAATTTGGAAACCAGATTGTTTCTCACACAATAGCATATCTCCGAAACCGGCGAGCGTGTATGAAGAGAATTATGAATGTTGAGGAAACGAGTGAAGTATGCAGAGATAGAGTTCTCTGGCACTCTGTTCTCTCTGCCTACCCTGCAAGGGATATGGCGTGATGATATGTATGTATGTATGTAGAATAGCATATCAATAACTCTAAATTCTGTTCATTCTTAGATATTATATTCTATATTCCACCGCGCTCTATTCTCTTTTCAACAGTGGTAATCTTCTTTGTCTAGTATAGAGGTCTCCTCTGGGACCATATTCTGCCGCAGCGACAAAGATTATATAAACATACTACAAGAATAGTTATATCAAATATATAGGGTGCATATAAACTGAAACTCTCCAGTAATATTTGGAAAATCCAAAAGTGCACGCCTCATAATTTTTATATTATTTATCACTTATTATTAGTCTATGCCATAAATAAAAACGAAAGAAAAAACTAATTTTGAAATTTCGTGCTATTCTCGACGTAATGCTAAACATAGCTGGAATTTGTATGGAATTTTTTCCCTTTGCCTATCCGAATGGACGAACAAAAAAATGTAAACGAACCCAATTTTCATAAGGTATACATACACTATAGACTAAGCAGTTTAGTTTTTTATTAATAGCAATAAACGACAAAGAATTATCAAGCCATTTTTGAAAGGAAACAGCGCGTTGTGATTATGAAGCTATTAAAAAACAAAATACTTCGATACATTAATTTTTACAGTCGTGACAGTGCCAGATCTTTACGGCTAACATCCGGACGTCCTCGAATATTTATTTAATCAACTTTTTCTTACATTGTACAAAATAATTGCTTTTTAAAAATATTAAATACCTTTAAACGAATGTTTTTTCTTGATACATGTATGATAATATTATCCTATAAACGCTGTGTGAGAAAAATGCAGTCATTTTTAGTTTTGAAAAGTGCTTGATTTTCATATATCGAGAGTAGAGCATCACCTCAACGCTTCGTTTATGAGGCGTGCAATAGAAGGCGACACTTTTTTTTTACGTCTATAACGTTTTTTAAAGCCAACAAATTAAGAAACTAATTCTTATACCAATTACTTGGGTTCGATACAATATGTACTCTTATTTCAGAGTAAATATTGTAAAAGTTATTGGCAATAGTTTTATGACCGGCTACCCGCCAGACATCAACCCTCCTTGGGAATATAATTGTTGACCAAACAGTATCAGATGGAGTTGGCCCAGGTTGTTGTAAGACCCTTAGTCGTCATTTACGACATTCACGAGCAAAATAAGGGTTGGTAGTATTCGTAGCCGCTACCACACAGCTAAAATAAATTCTTACATCACAAGAGATTATATACAAAAACAAAAATTTAATGCATACACACATTTAATAAATACAACACATAACACCCAGATTCAGAACAATCAATTGCGGATTCCACAAAGAACTATTTTACGGGGAGATTGAAGCCCGACACTCGATATAGGAGAATACTTAGATCAATCGACCGTCTATGTAGTCGATGGATCGACTTTCTGAACTAGTTTACTTTAGTAAACTATAGAGAAATGAATAAAGAGGTGAAGGTGTCTTCCATCAGCCAGCCTATTGACGTCTACTATTGAACATAGATCATGAAATGGAAATGACGGCATAATCGCTACTCTTCACAGGCAGTTTGACAATCTCAATTGGTGTTACACGTTTCAAAAGAATACTTTTGCCCATTCTTTTGATAATAAAACAAGCCAGCTCTCACAACTCTCGTGGGAAAGTAAGGTGATGGGACATTGTAATCTTAACTCACATTACATGTAAATACATACCTTAAGCCGGTTGAATTAGCCCTGTAGACCCAAATAATGCTTGCCACATATTAATAATCCATTTGAAATATTCTATAGAAATGATAAAAACCTTTTTCATACATGTTCTAAACAGATTAAGATATTAGCTGTATTGGCCTGTATATATGTCTTGCAAAGCAACTTACATATTGTTTATTTTATTACATGTATCTGTAATTAATTTACTATTAATGTACGTTTTTAATGTTCCTTGTGATAACAGAGTGAGAATATTATTATCTATGGGTGTGAGTTTTGGCGCGAGTATGAAAATGTCATGTCACGCTCTTGTATTATATTCATTTCTTTATGTTTTGTAGTGTTATATTGAATAATTTTGCTGGTATTTTATAGAATATGGTACAGTTAAAGTGCTTAAGTGTAGTAAATATGGTATAATAGTGGCTTACGTGTATTTTCATATTTTGCCAAAATTCCCAAAAGAAACCATTGATTTGGTTATCAGCGTCTGATTAATTGTAACGACTTGACTTACTGACGGACAATGACTATTAAGACTACACAATATGAAGAAGTATTAAGTAATATATGAAAAAATTAAAATAAGACTTGGCTGTATGGGCTTTGATCCCTTTGCCTGTCCGAATGGACGAACAAAACCAAAAAAAAATATCTATGGGTGTCATTAACACAGAACAATATACTCAGAGAGAACGGCGTTTATCTGGTGTCTGGTGGGGTGCACATCCTTCCAGGATGTGCACCCCACCAGATCAAATTCTCAAATTATTCAATCATCAAAAATTATTGTATAATGATCAAAAATTATTGTATAATGCAATCATTCGTAGCCACATGGACTATGAAAGCTTTCTTTTATATTCATGTAACAAATTGGCATTCAAGAAAATGGATAAAATACAATCAAAATGTTTACGTATTATTCTTGGAGCAATGAGGTCATACCCAATCAACGCAATGCAAGTGGAGTGTGGTGACCGTCCGCTCTCAAAACGCAGACAATACCTTTGTAATAGATATCTCTTTAAAATTATTCAAAATTCTAATCACCCTCTTTTTCCTAAGTTAATACAATTGACTGAATTATATGATTTTCATAGTCATCAATCAGTTGATGAACTTCCTTGTATTGTTTACAGTTACATTTTATTTACACGTTTACCTAATCCAGTTTTTCAAACACATTTATTGCCTCTATATTGTACAGATTATAATGTATTAGTCTACCATCCGAAAATAATTCTCAACTTTCGTATTGACAAAAGTACAATTGAGGCCAACCAAATTTTCAAAACTAAACTTCATTTGGAGTACAAGGCTGGTTCACTTTATATACTGATGCTTCCAAATCGTTAGGTAATGTTGGTGTAGCGGTATGGATACCTTTCACTGGGGTTATACTAAGCTATAAATGCCCATCCGCCACATCTATATTTACTGCAGAGTCCATAGCCATTCTAGAGGCAATTCTATTTGTGAAATCTCATCATTTAAATAACTCCATTATATTTTCTGATTCCAAAAGTTGCCTTCAGTCCATCTTGTCTAACCCGTTTCGATCAAAATCTAGATTTTCAATTTCGCTAAGAATAAGAGAGGCATTATTTCAGTGTAAAGGACTTGGGATTAATATTGTTCTAGCCTGGGTTCCTGGGCACAAAGGTATTCCAGGCAATGAAACAGCTGATTCTTGTGCTAAATCTGCTATAGATATAAGTTCTTTGGAACACTACCAAATTTATTCTCAAGATATTTGTGCCTCTTTAAAATCGGTTTTGTTACAAGAGTGGTCCAAGGATTGGTTAATTTCTAAGAACGTAAAGGGTAAATTCTATGGCGATATACAACCTGATATTCCACATAAACCCTGGTTTATGTGGTTTCCAAAAGTGGATAAGACTAATGACTTCTAATGTTTACGCGAGTATTACACATTTGAAATAAAACTACTTTTACGGATTCTATCGCGTTTGTATTTGATTTATAATTTCCCGACGTTTCGAACACTTTACAGTGATCATGGTCACGGGAGGACTGAGGTGTCTTACGTCCAATATGTCATTGTTATTACAGAAATTTATTTATATCTACCCTATAAGATATTAAATTTTGACACACATTTTTATACAAAATTAATACAATTCATTGCCAGTACAAAAAGAGAATGATTCTATATATAAAATTTATGTTGTTTATGATTTGTTATTATTAAGGTATTTAATTTATGATAATTATTATTGTGGCAATTTTTACAATTTTTACAAAACTAACAAAAACTATTCAGCTACTACCGGATCGGAACGCGGCCACTCTGAGAAAGATCCGGTGAGAAAACTCAGGAGGCATGATACTAATTTTATTATTGAATTTTTGAGTGGCGGCCTACTTTATCTTACTAAAATTAATTAAATTAAAATTTAACTATTATTGTGGGTCAAATCTATACAATAATTATTGTTTTATTTCAAATGGATAAGACTATTACATCGACAATCTGCCGTTTACGACTGAATCACGCCTGCACCCCTGTCTTTCTGGCCAAACTTAGAATTAGTGATAACTCCATTTGTGAATGTGGACTGGGTCAAGGAAATGTGAACCATATTTTTTTCAGTTGTTCTAAATTGCAGTATTCTTTATATGATATTTTACCACCGGAAATTTCCCGTCCTACTTCTTTAATTTCTTCTTACTCTTGCATTTACTCCGTTTATTTATACTCTCTGTAAATTTATTAAAATTAATAAAATTAAATTGTAGATATGTAAATTAGTTAAGTAGTTAGAATTCATTTTAGTTATGTCTATATTTCAGACTAGTTAGAATTGTTTTTGTTTCAGTATACTACTTGTCACCGTATTTCTCATGTAACCTTAGAGTCATACTCACCGGCCTTTTACATACTATTTCGTACCGTACAATCTCCTTCGTTTGACGGCCTACGAACGAGTCTTACGGGACATTGGTGAAGTTGCGGTTAATCGCTAACAGAAGCCATTCATCAAGAAGAAGAAGAAGCAGAGAGAACGACAACTTCATACTTTAGAATTGCTTACACGGTGCCCACTAGTGCTCCAGTTTAATCCATTGAAAATATTCGTAGAGCGGGATATTTAAAAATGTAATTATATTTTAAATATCCCGCTCATTTCAAAACAGATAAATATCAGCTATCGAATTTCCGATTGCTGTTTTTGCACAATAAAATTGAGGTATATACCTACATTTGAATATATAAATATTGTGCAAAAACAACAAACGAAAATACTTTGTAAAGGGATTTACAATAGTTAAATAAAACAAGATGTCAGACATTCTCTGTACGATATTTACTTGAAGTCATACCACCATTTTACACACTTTACAGTTTACTTTCCAGCCTTTGTAAAAAATAACAAAAAGTGTCAGTATTTCACAAATATAATGAGTCTCTATCTCTTAACACCTTAATAGATAACACAAAAGCGTCAAAATTTCACAATGGAGTTTTTATCTCATAAGTTGCTGTAACACAACACTAAAAGCGTCAATTTCGTCACTGATGATTGAAAACACTGTAAAATCACAACTATCTTACCAAACTAACGTTTAAAAACAAGTAATAGATATTAAAATAGAAATAACGCCAAACGCAAATCCAAACAGTCTTATCAAATACACAGAGTAAGAAATATTATGGTCAAACCATAGAGTAACATAATGGATTAAATTGTCAAAAAATTTTTTAAGATGACGTCAGTGACATTATTCTTATGTCTCATTCTTTAATAGAGCACCATCTTTTTTGTACCGATAAATCCAGTGTAGGCATGCTCTGCTTTGAAAGCTGACTCCCTGTGGTCATTAAAGACTATTAAGAAATATTATATGCATATAACATTTGTACAATTTGCTGTGTGGTAGCGGTTACTAATATTAAAAACTATTACTTTACTCGTCGATATTGTACAAGACGATAAAGAGCTTTACATCGACCTGGGCCAACTCCACCTAATACCGTTAGGTCAACAATTATTCCCAAGGAGGGTTGATGTCAAGCAGGCGGCTGGTCATAAAACTATTATTTGCAATATGTACGGTGGATGAAGATTATATATTGCGGCGAACCCTAGTAATTGGGGTAAGAGCAGTCAGGATGATCATAGCATTCGTGCTAAAGCAAAACTCGAATTAAAACTGTATCAAACGAAAAGAGGAGACTCGAGAATAGACGTACTCGTATATGAGCTAAGATAAGCTTATCCTATTTTTCCTATTTTTAGTGTTTTATTAGATAGATGTCACCTATATTTTATTATATCAGTCAGTCAGTCAGAAGATCAGTTCATTTACAATCTATATATATTCCAATGTGATGGGAGGGGCGACTGGAATTTTTTAATAAAGGCATTGGAGTCTAGCACGGACTTCAGCTCACATCAAGGAACAATCTCTTTGAAATCACGTCAATATATAATTTCTTTTATAACACGTAACTTGTGAAAGAAATAAATATATATGTATAAATATATTTTTCAGTTAGGTATTAGTTTTGTACAAAACTGGTTACAACATTTTCATATTAGATCCAGTATGATACCTTTCGAACCTGAACATATTTGAAATAAAACTACTTTTACGGAATCTATCGCGTTTGTATTTGATTTTTAATTTCCCGACGTTTCGAACACTTTACAGTAATCATGGTCACGGGAGGACTGACTGAAGATATTTCTAATTTTCAAAATACTATGCACAAAGATTATGGCTGGATCAGATTCCACAAGTGGCGGCTGACCACTAACTACTAGAGCAGCCTTCACTCTACTCAACAATATGAGCATCCCTATGTGAAAAACTTCATATATGATCTTTAACTGTTCCATTACTATAAATATAAAATGACTGTTTATAAGTGAGGGCTGAAAGGTAAACGTTATTAAGAGTAATTAAAAAGCTATAAACAGCATCGCGTTAAATCACTGAAATCTCTCTTGAGAATACGAAAACGCTCTATCAGAGACTAACAGGTTAAAGTAGTGAAGAGAATGTACGTCTTTGAATTATTATATTAGCTAGTTAAATTACCATAATATTAGTAAGTCAAAAGTTATTCGTATTATTCTTTTATGTTACAAAGTATTTGTATATTATCCGGCATATAACTTGATTATAATTTACTTTTTTACCAAAGCAAACAAGAAAAGTTATAACTACTTTGCCTGGAGACTTGCCAAGTAAACAAGAATGATATTGTCAGCGAAAAAACTATAAATTAGCAAACGTGTACGTGTATTATAAAAAAAAGGAAAACCCTTGAAAAGTAACTTTCGAAGTTTTGTAATGTTGGATTAGAAAACTTCAAAAATTACTTTTCAAGTGCTTTAATCCGAGTAGGTATAATTAAGACATAATAGTTAATACAGTACATACTTCACATAATAAAGTAATCTAACTACTTAAAAATTTCCCGTGAGTATTATAAGAAACTGTTAAAGAGAAAACTTGAAATAAAAGCGTATGTCAAATCACCGCACCAATGCCCTTCTACTACGAAGAAAGTTTACTCTTAACAATAGACAGATGGATGAAAAGGACACCGAGAAGAATAAATATTTCTATAGAAACCCAAATTAGATAATCATCTCAGAGTATATAAAATGCCAATAGGTAGCATATATAACTCGATAAGTCAACAACTGGCAGAGAATATTCTAGAAATATCATCACAAATTGGTATACGTTATATCAAATCTCCGTGTAGTAATGATATGTGATTTGTATTGATATACTAAGAACTGACTGCACAGATGGCGTAGTGGTTAAGAAACCGACCTTCCAAGCCATTTCGGTGAGTTCAATTCCCACGCAGGACAATATTTTCTTTGGTCCACAAAGTGTTGTTTTGAGTCTGGATCTAATTTTTCTTTGTTAATTGCATGTTTATAAAGTCCCACGCAATACAAAGATTATTTCTTTAGTGCAAGTCCTTAGAAAAAAATAATATTTTCTTGACACAGTAACTTTACTAACATAGTGTCCTGATAAGAGACTTTGACAATGCATTCATTTTCACCCTTCTAGTAGACTACTTCGTATTGGGGCATCGATGTCCACTCTTGGACAAAAGCTTCCTCATGAAAAATTAATAATGTTATCTCTTGGCGTTTGGCAGGCGGGTTAATGATGATGGCCACCGAAGACAAAGATCGGGTACCGGTGGCCCGCTCGCACGGCGAAGAAGAGGTGCTTGCAGGATGGGTCAATGGGGTTGCGCGCCGCCTCTTCCGTCACCCTGGACCGATTTGGCGGGGAGCGACGTCCATGGCCCACCACAACAAAAAAAAAAAAAAAAAAAAAAAAAGGCGGGTTAATGATTGCAGATAGTGTTAAAATTTCTCAAAAGACTAGTAACCCCTTTGCCAGTTTTTACAACTCCTATTTGTTTATAGGTGTAAACACATTGATTCCTTAACCAGTCACCATATCTAAAAAATGAAGCTGCCAAAAGTTACTTTTTGGTAATATCTAGATAGTAGCTTAATACTTAGTACATATCACTTGAAGGAGATGTATTTCACGAGAAATATTTATTACTTTACAAGAATTTATAATTTTTGTATAAAAAGCGTATATCGTTGAATCGTTTGGTTATGAACTCATGATCATCATAATCATCATTCATCTGTTATTATTCCAATAAGGTCGACTCAATATGTGTATTCATACATATTGGAAAAGTTATCGGTATTAGTTTTATAACCAGCCGCCTGTTATTATTGACCAACGGCATCAAATAGAGTTGATACAAAGCTCTTAGTACGTCTTTTACGTCATTCGCGAACAACATAATTGTAATAATTTATTGGTATTTCAGAACTTAAACTAATATCAAGTAATAATAATAAAAGTTAAATTAAATCTAGAAAGTAAAAGGAATTGACTCAGCTTTTGCTGTTACAAAGTACATCGCTGATTTTCAGCTATCCCTGTGTATTTATTGCAGTGTGGGTGGTGAGTGTGTGTGTGCGTGTGCAAGTAAAATAAGGGTTGGTAGTATTTGTAGTCGCTACCATACAGCACTATATTATTATTAACTATCATAATTAAATAAAATCCGATTTATTCCTAAGTTATTTTATAAAAAGAAAATAAAAAGAAAGGACATCAATACCTCTTTAACTACAAATACTGCAATACCAAGGGTATAGCTAGGCCGCTGCCCACCAATACAAACCCCAAACCCACTCAGTTGGGCTTCCGGTTCTCTCTCAAAAAAAAACCCTTAATCGTATTTAAGCGGCTAAAAATCAAATACACACGATATAAAAACCAAAAAAAAATAGTTTTATTTCATATGTATTATGTAATACTTAAACAAATATTAGAGTCCATTACATAAACCAGTACCCGCTGACAAATACTAAAAAAACAAGGTTTAAAAAAAACTGACTTCAAAAACCAAAAAGTATAAAATAACTTAATAAAGATTTAATTTAATACATACACCTCTTATTCAAACCTAATGCCTTTAATATTAATAATAAAATACTATCATTTGTATTCGCTACCTATTGATAGGTTCGAAATCGGTGCCAAGCCCTAAACAGAATTATAAACAGCTTACTGTAATGAAATTCCTATACTAAAGAAAGACACTGGCACCTCCTCCTTTTAGAAGTCGGTTAGAAAATATAATGATTTCTGATGTTTACGCGATGAAATAAAATTACTTTTACAAATTATATCGCGTTTTATTTGATTTTTAATTTTCCGACCTTTCAAGCGCTTTGCAGCGTTCATGATCCATAACCATGAATCATGATCATAAACCCTGTAAAGCATTCGAATCATCGGGCAATTAAAAATCAAATACAAACGCGATAGAATTCGTATTGACAAGTATTTTGTGAATACAAAATCTTTGATAAACTTTGTATACAGTTAATAGAAACGATACAAAGTAAAAAAATTGACACAAACAATACGTTCACTTTATTTGAAATATTTCATTTAAAACTACTTTAAACGTCAGGAAACACAGAAGTATTTTATGCAGTAACTTAACAGCGAGTTGCTGTACTAAATAAACGTATCTAAAGACTTTCGTTCTTTGAAATAAGCGACAAAGTTACCAAAATAAAGTAGGTTTATCCGTTACAAAAAGATACTCGAGATAACTTTGTCCTTTTTGTCGCGTATAGAACATTGAACAAAGGAAATCTTTTATATCGATCATTTGATTGTATTAGATTCATTCGTCATAATCATGTCAACTCATATACGTCCCCATATTGGGCTCGGGCCTACCCCATAATGACGTGAGAAATTGATGAGAGAAATTGATGTACTATTTCGCGCTATTTAGACGTGTTTTAATAGCGTTTATATGAAGTTTTCCTTCTCTTGCAATGATATTACCTGCATCTATCCCTTAGTTATCTTTTACGATGACTGAAAGAGTGGTTAATTATATTATTACTTCGTAAACACAGAAATATATATTATATTCTACGTTTTTATAAAAATTAAGACTACTTATTAGCCATCCGTAATTTTACCAGCGTCTGCCATTATATGTAACATTCAGTGAAGGAGACTAATCGTTACAGTTAGTAAAATGCTAGATGATCGAATTTGGTGTTATAATTTGTCCTGGAAAACCCCGTTACCCACTCTAAATCTGCTTTCTTAGCTTATTTTCAGAATTCCTATGGGAAATTATTATGTAATAAAACTTCGTATTAAGAATATATTCATCACTATAATAGTGGTTGGACCACGCTGTTGACAGTTCTCTATCTACAGCCGCGGGCCGGTCCGTCCGGGATAGTACCACACTCTTGCAGAAGACCAATGGCAACGTGCTATTGCGCTTCGTTCGGTGAGTTGAAGAGGCCAGGAGGCCAGAGGAATGACCAGGCCACATCACCCGTTGCACCGACAACCGCTGAGGAAGAATGATTCTCGAGTGGTAACCATGTTACGGACTACGCAGCGTAGAACAACCCCTTTCCCAATCCCAACGAAAAATTTCAACATACAGGTGACACGGGACAGTTCTGATTGACTTTCTTGTGAGCAGGTCTATATCTAACAGTGGATATTTACGGATTATTTTACTTTAAAAAAAAATAAGTATCTTGCAAATGGAATAAAATATTATAGACACAATAAATTTCTTCATCAACTAATCTAAATTAATATAGCTTTGATACAACAAAAAATACTTACCGATAATAAATACGACTTGTTTTAATAATAAACTAAAGTAAAACAACAAAAGATGTGAACAGAGCCTTTGCCAATATTCCAGAATAATATAACAGCTATTATTGTATAAGTCCATTGTGAAGTGTAGTACTTATGCCATTATACAAGAATATGTCAGTACAGTTATCAAAGACAAATAATTTCTGATGTTTACGCGAGTATTACATACATACATATCATCACGCCATATCCCTCGCAGGGTAAGCAGAGAGAACAGAGTGCCAGAGAACTCTATCCTTGCACACTTCACTCGCTTCCTCAACATTCATAATTCACTTCATACACGCTCGTCGGTTTCGGAGACTCTTGACTCCACCTTCCTTCAGTACGTGAGCAATCTGGTGTAGGTATATGGTAGGCGAGTATTACACATTTGAAATAAAACTATTTTTACGAATTATATCGCGTTTGTATTTGATTTTTAATTTCCCAACGTTTCGAACACTTTACATGATTCATAGTCACGGGCGGACTGTCCTCCCGTGACCATTAACGCTGTAATGTAAAAATACAAACGCGATAGAATCCGTGAAAATACTTATAATTCAAATCTCAAAGACAAAGTTAGTTGACATAAAAATCTTTATTTTCTATGGTATTAAGAAAAAATATTTCATCATCCCTTAACTTTCCTTAGGTGTGCTAAAAATTGGCTGAGAGACCATCACAAAAAGCAGTACTCTGCTGAATAATTTGTAATACCAACTACAATCGCCAATTCGCATAGCTTTCTTCCACGTGTGGAGGCCTATGTAACTAACTGGACACCAAAATCTAACTCCAAATTGTACTAATATGGACGATTCTCTTACTAAATTTTACTGGTCGATCCAGTGCCACATGGGATTGAATTCTGCTTAAAGCAAACAGAAACCCTTTTTTCCGTTAAGGGCAACAGAAGGACGGCAGGTGGTCCACCGTAATTCCTGACCATCGCCATTTGGCAGGCCAATGTTACCAAGTCCTTGACGTCCGTGGCACAGAGAAACACTAGCCGAAAACGCATGTAGTCAGATGATGGCGTCGAATACGAGGATTGTTTCATATAACGTATATACTTTCGCATATCTACGCAAAAGGAGCAGGCCAATCAAGACGAGGTATTGATTTATATAGTTCGTATATATATAGTAATTCGTATATGGGTGATGACAGTAATGCCAGCAATCGCGCGTGTAAAGGTACACAATCATTTTTGAAGTAAAACTTCTTTGCGTGCATGAAGGTAATTTTTTATAGATGAAACGCAATATTAGTGACACGATAATGTGGGACTTTTTTTTTTGCAATAAGAGGGATAGAGCGATTGAGACGGATTGAAAGAGAGTGGCGAACGTAGCATGAAGCACATAGCCATGGAGCGAGAGTAGGGAGCAAGCGAGTGAGAAAGATCGGGAAATAGAGCGAACATCGCATCACGCACAGTGTCATGAGCGAGAGGAGAAAGCGAGCGAGTGAGAGAGAGCGAGAGAGAAAGGAAGATTGAGAAAAAATAGACACTATTGGTGTAACGAGATTTAAAAATTAGTTCGCCAAAGAAGTTTCGCTTCTGACGTGTGTACAAAAAGTACACATGTCAGAAGCGAAACTTCTCTTTAAAGCGAAACGCACGCACTTTTATCTTTTTTGGAGTTTACTCCTTAAGAATCGATTTTCATATAAGGCGCCCGGTATGAGAAAAATTTGAGGATTAAATCTAGTGATCGAATGACCTCGTTACGTTTTTGGTGCGCAACCTATTCAGCGTACCTTTCACTTTCTGACGTGAGATAATACTTCACTGAACAGTTTTAATAAATTGAAATAAAAATATATATAATATTTTTAGTCAAATGAGCTTTTTTTTGCGCCTGTTTTGATAATCGTACTTAAGGAGTAAACTCCAGTCGTGCGTCGGAGCTGACATACACACTTTTTTTTTATAAATATTGGCGTTTACGAATGCCACCAGCACTTTACTTTGAGATTGAAATAAACGTGTTTTGATTTTCCATTCCAACTTAAAACACTATATTCGTGAACTGAGAGCATCTAGACAAGGTCGCTGCATTATGCACTATCAGAGAGAGAACAAGCCTAATGAGTTTAGACGACGCTGCTAGAAGCACTAACTGTGTTGTACAGTATTAATTAAACAGATAAGCTTGAGTGCTCACCACAAATGCATACAATGTACTTATACTTTGTTAAATACTTAGAAGATTGTAGCCATTAAAGACTGTAAAAAGAAACGGGCTTTACGACCGTTTCTTAGGAAGGTTTTGAAAAAATTACCAACGTTCTAACAAAGTGAATCTGGCCATTTATTTATAGGCCGTAAATTATAGAAAGTTAAATTATTAGAGTAATTATTATTGAAATAATGGGCTTTTAATTTTATAGAGACGTGCACTCGGAGTTGGAACCCGTCCTCACCCTCCTTGCCGACTTCCTACGACACTAATAGAGTTCCAGGAATGAAGGCCATTGACCACCCAATTCCAAAAAGGAACAACCGATCGAATCCATTGAATCAGCAGTCATCAAAAAGAAGCAAAGTCTAGACTTTCCTATACGCCCCTTGGACGTGTAGACCGATAGCAGGATAGCGTGGTTGCTGGTGGATTACAACTTGATGTTCGGCCACTAATTCTCTGTTATATACTAATCTATGGCATGCGAGTATTTGATTTGAGTGACCGAACTGATAAACCTTGACGTACCTACCCTTAAGCGAAGTGGCAGCATATTTTTTTGACTGCTCAGATTGCTTAGTGATTAAGGTTTCCCCCTTTCGTGCCAGTGCCATGGGTTCAATTAGGTACTACGTAGGACAATACTTTGTGCAACAGTTTGTCCAAAACTGTTGTCCTGAGTCTGGGTGTAATTTGTCTGCGTTAATTATATGTTTCTAATCATCATTACAGCCCGTAACTGTGCCACTGTTGGGCACGGGCCTCCTCCGTAATGGGAGGGAAATTAACCTACTATACTGCGCTGGTCAGACGTGTTGGTATAAGGTTTTGTTTCGAGTTTCCCTTCTTTCGCATAGATGTTACATGCGTTTTATATCCTTTAGTCGTCTTGTCCGATCACCCATGGGTAAGATATGGGTGGTGAATAGTATTTTTACTCCGTCACCACACGGAAAATGTTTCTAAATTCCCCTACAATACAAGGATTATTTCTTTGGGGCGGTCTTTAAAAACAAAAGATATTCGGATCGGCCCAACTAAGTGATAGACTCCACAGTATCTATAAAGTAATAATATTTTGCAGGCTTATGCGCTCTTAGTTTTATTATATACATTTTTAAGAGCGAATACTTTAAATCTTTTACTTTCCTATATAATATAAAAAAAGGAAACTGTCGAGTAAAATAAATCATAAATTATTTAACGTGTGACTTTTATAACTTTCATTTCTAATACGGGTGTAATATAAATCTTACAATATAGCAGTTTTACGTTCGTTTGATATTTAATTAAGGCATAAAGAAATTTATAAAGCATAAAGCTCTGTAAGTAATCAAGTAGACAAGGGTTGGGCTGTACTTTATGAGTACATACCCTAACCACCTCTTTACTACTATCCCTTGTCCTCTATATAACGTAATGAGGATTTATAATATTATATGTACTCGTATACGACGATTTTAAGCATATGAGATTTTGTTATAACAATTTCAAATATATTCAAATTTTCAAATTCATCTCAGCTCATACATGTCTGACTGTGGGGCTTGAGACTCCTCCGTAATGAGAGGGAAATTGACCTACTATACCACGTCAGATGTGTTGGTATATTTTCTATCGAGTTTTTCTTCTCTTGCATAGATGTTATATGTATTTTATATCTCTTAGTATTACTTACCATAACCCACGGATAAGATTTAGGATTGGTGAATTGCATTCTTACTCCGTCACCTTACGGCAAAATTCAAATTCATTTATTATGTATATACCCTGCGAGGGTATTTATAAATTGTCAGATTTAACATTTTAAATTAGTTCAATAAACTACCACCGTATCGGAATGCAACCGCTACTGAGATCCGATAAAAAACTCTGCGGGTTTCACTGTTATTATTACTATTACTTTACGGATTTTTTTTTAATAAATAAAAGTAGTGTAACATGTTTAATAATAATTAGCTCCAGTGTCCTCTTCGGACCGCGAAATAATCCTTACTAATATTATAAATGCAAAAGTAACTCTGGCAACGACCGACAGACAGATAGCTGTCTGTCTGTCGCTCTTTCATACCAAAACTACTGAACCAATCTAAATGAAATTTGGTACTCAGATAGTATAGAGCCATATAAAGGACATAGGCTACTTTTTAATGCAAAAAGGGGTTGTAAAGAGGATGAAAAGTTGTAAGGAAGTATTGTCATTTTTAAATCCAGAAGCTTGAAACTTATTTTTAGGCTAATTGATTAGATGTAAATAAATATGACATTAAAATTTTGTAAAAAAAATACCCTTAAGGGGTAAAATAAGAATAGGGGATGAAAAACTTTATGAAAGTAACCTTTTACGCGGGCGAAGCCGCGGGTAGAAGCTAGTGTAGAATACAATTACAGTAGTAAAAAATTATGGCCATAATTTTTCATATCAGCCAAATCAGCCATCATCTTCACATATAAAATATTAATGTGCCATTTAAAAATCTTTCTATAGATACTTTAAAATAATATTATATTTAATGGGCCTTAGGCTCATATTGACAATTGTTATTAATTAAATAAATTAACGAATTATCTAAATATTTATTTAGATAATTCACTGCCAATCATTAAGGTGCCCAAAATCCTGATAGCATTGCCACGTTGATTGGCAATACTACCAGCATTTTGATCAAAGTCTCTGCAAAATAAAGCTAACATTCTGGTCATGTGTCGTTTCAATGAGACGCTTAATTAAATCTTTACGATACTTTTTTGAGTAATGGCAATGTTCTATTGCGTTTCGTTCGGTGAGTGAGAGAGCCGGAAGCCCAACTGAATGGGTTTGGGGTTTATATTAGCCTTGATATACCCTTGGTATTGCAAAGGTCCATGGGTGGCAGTGACATT
Source organism: Lymantria monacha (assembly GCA_905163515.2). Lineage (NCBI taxonomy): Eukaryota > Metazoa > Arthropoda > Insecta > Lepidoptera > Erebidae > Lymantria > Lymantria monacha. The sequence continues at coordinate 21,098,811 of LR991100.1, forward strand.
TACCATCAGGTGTGCTGTTCGCTCGTTTGCGACCACAAGCAATAAAAAATGTTCAAATGAAAACATTAATTTTAATAAAAAATATTGTTATTTTTCGTAATCATTTCGTATTAAATATTCAATTTTTTTCCCTTATTCTGTGAGATATTTTATAATAACAAGAAGAAGCACTTTTGAGAAATAATATGTATTGATAGCGCGTCTGAAGAGTGAAGATTAGGTACAGTTTATATCAAGAAGCAAGAACACATACTCGTAGTTCACTACTCATCATCAATCTCTTACTCTTATCCCAATTACTTGAGGTCGATATAATATGTACTCTTGTTTCATAGTACATATTGTAAAAGTTATTGGCAATAGTTTTATGACCAAATGGCATCAGATGCAGTTGGCCCAGGTCGTTGTTATAAGGCTCCTAGTCGTCTTTTACGATATCCGCGAGTAAAGTAAGGGTTGATAGTATTCGTAGACGCTACCACACAGCTAGCCCGCTGCTCGTCAGACATGAAATCCTATACAGATACGTATCGGGCACTGGTAGCCCGCTCGCACGGCGAAGAGAGGCGTTTGCATGGTGGGCCTATGGGGTCACGCGCCGTCTCTTCCGTCACCTTGATCTGGCGGGGCGTAAGGCATCCATAGTCCACCGCAAAAAAAAAAATTTGCTAAATCCAAAAGCGCACGCCTCATAATTTTTATATTATTTATCATTTACTATTAGCCAATGCAATAAATGAAGGAAACAAATCCCATACAGCCATGGGTTTACAATGCTTTTTTTTTTTTTTTTTTTTTTTATTGGTGGGCTATGGGTGCGTCTCGCCCGGCTGAATCGGTCCGGGGTGACGGAAAGGCGGCGCGTGACCCCATAGACCCACCGTAAAACCTTCTCTCTTCGCCGTGCGAGCGGACCACCGGTACTCGATTTTAACTTCGGTGGCCCGCCCGGCGGTTTACCCTCGCGGGTTCCTCTCGTCGACGCCCCGACAGATTTCGCCGTCGGGGCGTCGCCCTCACGCGGTGGCCTCACGTCGGGTGACCGGACAATTCCCCGGTCCGATCACCCGAGGCCTCGGTTAGGGCGGCATCAGGCGCAGGTATTCGCGCCTGCGCCGCCCCGGCCGCTGACGGCGGCCCGGGTCGCGGGACTCCTCCCGGACTCGTTCCGCGAGATGACAGCCTCGCAGAAGGCGGCGACCGCGTCCCAGTTCCTGACGCTGTCGACCATCGCTCTCGCGACAGCCGGCAGCGCCAGGTCGGCACCGATAACAGCGACGAGGTCACGGCGCTGCCGGTCAAAGCCCGGACACGCCTCCAGCGTGTGTTGCGCCGTGTCCTCGTCACTGCTGCAATGGTGGCAGAACGAAGTCCACTCCCTTTGCGCGACCGTGTGCAGGTAAAAGCCGAAGCATCCGTGCCCCGACAACACCTGCACCAGTCGAAAGGAGAGGACTCCGTGCCGCCGCTCCATCCACTCCATCAATACGGGCCGGAGAGCCTCGACGGTGACGACACCGTGTCTAGGCCTCTCCAGCTGCGTAGCCCAACGGGCGATGACGTCTCGGCGGGCGTCCTCGCGCCAGGTGGCTATCTCGCTCAGCGATGGGGAGCCCCCTTCGTCGCGCAGTGAGGTCACCCGCCGGTAGAGGTCGGAGAGCATCTCCGCCTCTAGGTCCCACGGGGGTGTCCCGGCCAGCAGGCATGCCGCCTCGGTCGATACCGTGCGGTACCCGCGAATGGCTCTGACCGCCATGACTCTCTGGGGTCTCCACAGAACAGCCCTGAGCTGGGCGTTCAGAGCCCTCGCCCACACGGGTGCGCCGTACATGGCCATAGAACGGATCACCCCTGCATACAGCCGTCGGCCCTCGAAGCTGGGTCCGCCCACGTTCGGCATGAGCTGCGAAAGGGCGGACGCCGCGCCGACCAGCCGGGGAGCAATTCGGCGAAAATGCTCCCGGAACCACCATCGCCCGTCGAGCACCAGACCCAAGTACTTCATATGGGCCTGGATGCTGATGTGGACGGAGTTGACGACTAGCGAGACGCCGATTGGCGGCCTTACGCGTGGCCCATGGAACAATAGGGCCTCCGTCTTATTTAGGGCCACCCTGAGCCCCAGCGCCTCGATTCGCCCGACCATCTCCTCGGTGCCGAGAGTGGCCAGGCTCGCCGCCTCTTCGAGTGTCCTGCCCCGGGCTGTGACGAGCGTATCGTCAGCGTAGCATATCACGCTCAGCCCGGGGGGGAGACTCCCTCTCAACGCCCAGTCGTACCCGATGTCCCACAGAGTCGGCCCCAGAACCGACCCCTGTGGAACGCCGCACGACATGGACGTCCGCACAATGTCCCCTGCGGGACTCGCGCAGAGGACACTGCGCCCCTCCAAATAGTCCGCCACCAGCCGCCTCAGGTACAAGGGCACCCCATGAAATCGGAGAGCCTCCCTGATGCAGCTGAATGGCAGACTATTGAATGCGTTGGCGATGTCCAGCGACACCGCCAACAGCACTCCCCCGCCGGTGACAGCCTCCGCGGCCGTCTGCCTCAGTCGTAGCAGGGCCCCGATGGTCGAACGCCCCCTTCTAAAACCGAATTGAGCGTCCGACAGATCGGGTCCCACCTCCTCCAGGTGCTGGACGATGCGGGCAGCGAGGATGCGCTCCAGCAGCTTACCCACATCGTCGAGGAGCACGATGGGCCTGTAGGCCGACGGCGAATCCGGGGGCCGTCCCGGCTTTGGCAGGAGAACCAACCTCCCCTCCTTCCAGCACTCAGGGAACCGTCCAGACGCCAAACAGGCGTTGTACAGCTGCCTGAGGCGAGGCTCTAGGTGCTCGAGGAGCGACGTCAGCACCCGGACTGGTATTCCGTCCGGGCCGGGGGCCGTGGTCGCGGAACGAATCCGCGCCACAGCTGCTCCCACTTCCGTCTCCGTCACGGGTGGAACACTCTCGTCGTCAGCCTCCCGGTCTTGTTCTGGCGAGGCCATGACCGGGGGCGTGTGCTCCGACTGTCGTGGAAACAGCTCCTCGACCACCCTACAGAGGAAGTCGGGCTGGAGGGTCTCGGTGAGGGGGGGGCCCTGCGCGCGAAGCTTGTTCAGCGACGCGCGATACGGGCGACCCCAGAGGTCACGGTCGAGACCGTCCAGCATCTCCTGCCAACTCGCACCCTTGGCGGCTCGGATGGCCAGCCGAAAGGCCGTCCGCGCATCGCGGTACGCCTCGTACAGCTGGCCCTCCCGCTCAACGTCGCGGTGACGCCGCCGGCTGCGGGTGTAGGACCTTCGGGCTCTGATACATGCCGCACGAAGGTCCGCCAATCTTGGGGACCACCAGTAGACCCCCTGCCTCGGAGGTAGACGCCGCCGCACTCTGGGCATGGCCGCATCGCAGATCTGTGTTAACGCACTGCGAATGCGGACAGCCTCGGCGTCCACCCCGTCCGCTGGGGGCGGTGAGGACAGCCACGTGTGAACGATGGCCGCCTCCGCCAGTAGGTCCCTGTCAAGACGACCCACAGCCCACCGCGGAAACGCGGGAGCTCCGTCCGCCCTGTGACCCCTACCGGGGTCCCGGAGAGGGGAGACCTCCATCCGGATGTACCGGTGGTCCGATAGGGTCTCCGCCTCCTCCAGGACACTCCAGTTCCTCACCCGTGGTGCGACAGCGGGGCTAGCGAACGACAAGTCCACTATCGACCCGCCCTGCTGCCGCACACACGTGTTCACTGAGCCCCTGTTAAGAACACAGAGGCCCAGTGAAGCCGCCCACTCGATGACCGCCCGCCCGCGGTCGTCCGTCATAGGGGACCCCCACGCCGTGGATTTGGCGTTGAAGTCCCCCAGAATGGGTTTACAATGCTGCAAGCATTGTAAATGAACAGCTATGTTTACAACTACGTCGAGAATGGCACGAAATTTGAAAAGTATTTTTTTTTCATTTTCATTTTATCATCATTCTCGTGCTCTTGTCCCAATTACTTGGAGTCGATGCGAAATGTACCCCTATTCCTACATATTGCAAAGATTTGAAAGGCAATAGTTTTATGACCGGCCGCCTGCCAGACGTCAACCCTCCGTGGGAATGTAATTGTTGACCAAACGGCATTAGATGGAGTTGGCCCAGGTCGTTATAAAGCTCTTAGTCGTCTTTTACGACATCCAAGAGCAAAGTAAGGGTTGGTAGTATGTATTCGTAGCCGCTACTACACAAAGAAATTTTAAGCGTTGTCCTAAAGATTGTTTTTGGTATTTGGGCATTTTCAAATCAAATTTCTTTTATAGTTTTTATTGATACGTTTTTATGACAGAACACTTAATAAAATAAAAAGAGTTGGAAAAAAAAGGTCAAAAGTCTCTCTCTCCCCCCTCTCTCTACCTCCTCTCTCTCTCTCTCTCGCCTCCCTCTCTCGCCACCAACCCCCTCTCTCTCCGCCTCTCTCCCCTCTCTCACTTCCTCACTCTCCCCCTCCCTCTCTCTCTCCCATTCCCTCTCTCTCCCCCGCTCTCTCCCCCTCCCTCTCTCGATCCCCTCTCTCTCTCCCACTCCCTCTCTCTCCCCCGCTCTCTCCCCCTCCCTCTCTCGGCCCCTCTCGCTCTCCCTCACTCTCTCTACCTCTCCCTCTATGTCCCTCTCTCACTCCACCTCCCTCTCTCTCTCTCTTCCCACCTCTCTCTCTCTCTCTCTCTCTCTCCCCACCTCTCTCTCTCTCTCCCCCCACCTCTCTCTCTCTCTCCCCACCTCTCTCTCTCTCCCTCCCTCCCTCTCTCTCCCCCATCTCTCTCTCTCTCTCTCTCTCTCCCTACCTCTCTCAGCTCATATATGTCCCACTATTGGGCTCGCGGCTCCACTATAATGGAAGGGAAATTGACCTACTACACCACGTTCGTCAGACGTGTTGGCATAGGGTTTTGTTTCAAGTTTTCCTTCTCTTACAAAGATGTCATATGCGTTTTATATCCCTTAGTCGTCTCTTACGATCACCCACGGCTAAGATAGGGGATGGCGAATTGTATTCTTACTCCGTCACCACACGGATAACCCTCATGCACTTTATAATTCAAAATAAATATGGCGCGTAACAGAAAAACGTAATATTACAATATAATATTTCTACCATTCGTCGATAAAAAAGTTTCACTTCAAAAAGTTAGAGAAACTAAAAAAATACAATTTTTTTATGACACTGAAGTTAACAGACATGTGACAATTTTTTATTTTTTTATTTATCATTTACTATCAGTAAATGCTATAAATGAAAATGAATCTATTTCCTTTGCCTGTCCGAATGGACGAACAAAAAAATGTAAACGGACCTAATTTTCATAAAGTACACTAATGACTAAGTAGTTTAGTTTTTTATTAATTGCAATTAAACGACAAAGAATTATCAAGCCATTTTCGAAAGGAAACAGCAGCAGCTGTGTGCAAGCAGAAAGGAAATAGATATGTTGATACATTAATTTTTACGGTCTTGATCCTGCCAGATACAGAATATTTTATCCGACGTCCTCGAATATTTTTTTTAATCAACTATTTTCTTACTTTAAACAAAATAATTGCTTTTTAAAAATATCAAATATGTTTAAACGAATGTTTTTTCTTGACATATGTATCATAATATTATCCTATAAGTGCAATGTGAGAAAAATACAATCATTTTTAGGTTTGAAAAGTGCTTGATTATCATATATTGAGTGTAGAGCAAGACCTCAACGCTTCGCTTATGAGGCGTGCAATACAGATACGTATACACTAACTTTGATTTTTATCTCTAATTTTCCGTCTCTCACATCGATGTTGTTTACATACCATAGTTCTTAACTTTTTTCTGCTTTGACAACATCCATGGGTAATAACTCCTTTCTTACCCATGGATGTTGTCAAAGAAGAAAAAAGTTAAGAAATATGGTATGTAAACAACCCCTTTCTTACCCATGGATGGAGTTTTTGATGGAAAAACATATTTAAAAAAAATACGTGCCCGCTGAGTTTCTAGCTGAATCTTCTCAGTTTGTAGCCGCTTTCCGATCCGGTGGTAGATTAATTTAAAAAAAAAATGTGAAATTGACATTATGCAAGTGCCAATGATAAATGATTTGATTTGATATGAGTTTGTTCTTATTCTGTCATCAAATGGAAAAAAAAAACGTAAAAACTAGCATCATCTATTTCCACCAATTGTGGATCATCATCTATTTCCACCTCGTGTCAGCGTATTTTGCGTAATGAATTTTAACTGTAGTTAACGTTTGTAACCTATGGTATTGGTCACGCTTACTAAAAAGTGTGCTTGCGATAGTTGCGTAGAGCGAATCTCTCCCTTCCTTCCAAGATGGTTGAGGGGAGTGATGGCTGCTCTAGTAATTAACTTGTGATAGGGGATGTGCTTGTGGGATCTGGTCGAACCATGATGTTTTACATTATATTTATATTTTATATTATATTCAAAAGGCACACTGGAGATAATTATTACTGATCATATTGTACTATTTTTATAAAAAAAAAGTTTAAGCAATAATAATAATAATAGACAGACCCGCTGAGTTTCTTGCCAGATCTACTCAGAAGCGGTTACGTTCCGATCCGGTGGTAGTTTACTCGATTAATTTAAAATATTAAAACTGACAATATGTATATCTCGCAGCGTTTCAGCGTTCTATCGCAGCGTTTATCTATACATATAATAAATGAGTAGAAACCCCGTGTCTGTACATTTGATAAATTTATTAAAAAATGAATCAAGGCAGTGAGAATATACTAACACAAAAACATTTTTTGGAATTTTTGTCTGTATGTATTTGTGTATTCGCTTAGCTCCAAAGTTACTGAATAGATTGTTGTGCAGTTTTCACAAGTAGATTAAACCCAACTCAGAACTACATTTAGTCTTTGTTTCATTGAAAACCGATATCTGTAAAAAAGTTATGGTCATTTCAGTTTTTAAAATCGTCGCTCTCCTTTATCTGAATAGGAGGGTCGATTCAAATTAATTATTTAATTTATCTGTGGTATAAGAAAAATATTTGTATTACTTAATATATAGTAGTTTCACCAGTTCAGCTCATATACATCCGACTGCTGGGCCCCAGTCCTCAAAGTAGAAGGGAAATAGACATACAATATAATGTTGGTCAGGTAGTCCAAGTAACCATTAAAACTATTTTGATGCAAATTTTTTTTAATTGGTTAAGAATACATAGCTTACTATAAAGAAATAAAATGCATGATATATTTAGTTCATTAAAAGAATAATATTCTATAATTTTATTTAAACCATTCTTTCGTTATATTTCAAAAGTTACTACATTAACTTCTTAAACTTAGTAAAAAGCGCTTAACCAACAATCTGTTTAATAGACGCCCACGTCAAGGCCCACGCCAAGGTCCACGCCGACGCCCACGCCCATGGCGACGCCTAGGCCCAGACAGACGCCTATGCCCTATATATCTATACATATAATATATATCTATACATATAATAAATCACGAGAAACCCAATGTCTACATTTGATAAAATTATTAAAAATAAATGTAGGCAGTAAGAAAAACACTAACAGAACACAAAAAATATTTTTGGAATTTTGTTGTCTATCTGTATGTGTGCGTATATATACGTTAAACTAAAAGTTACTAAACGGATTGTTGTCTACCAACCAAAACCCACCCAAGTTGGGCTTACGGCTGTCTCGCTCACTGAACGAAGCGAAAATACACACATTGCCACTGCTCAAACATTAATTTTCTGCGAAAGTGGGATACTAAAGTACCTCAGTTGGACCGGTCCGTGGCTGTAGACAGAATACTGTCAGCAGTGTGGTTCTATCACTATTAGTGTTTTAGGATTACTCTCTAATCCTTTGGAATGAATGGATGATGGTAAATAAAAGAGCTGTAGAGGCGGTGGATCGAGCACCGCGAGATATTCATCATAATGAAAAGACAATGGTGCTTTTCTTTAGGGATTTTCGGCAAATCCTTCCTGCCAATGGTGCTTTTCTTTAGGGATTTTCGGCAAATCCTTCCTCGAGAAACTAGAGCCGATGAGATCAATGTTTCACTGAAGCATTTTTATCTGTTGCCTCAAGTAGAAAATCTAATCCTAACAATCAACAAGCGAGCAGAGCCATAGCGTCCATTCACATACTCAAGAATTTGCTGATGTTTTAATGAAAATTGGAGATGGTAAGGAGATTCCTTGGTGGAAATGGCCAAGTAGCCGCCGGAAATACTTGGCCGAGACAGATTTTTTTTTAATTTTCAAATAGGGTTGCGTAATAAAACACAAGATTTCACGCCGACGAAGTCGCAGGCATCGGCTTGTATTTAGTAAATTAAGCCTCAACTCTATCATATATAAATGGATTTTCAACTTCACAGACCGATTTTAATGATTATTCATTCGTTTAGTGATGGGGTAAGAATAAATTATAACACTCCTATCTTCTCATTGCTTGTCATGAAAGACGATTAAGGAATATAATTCGCAAATAACAAGCGACGAATTAATGGAAATAAACTATTCCAATCCGATATTCAGTGTGGTTTTTTTTATTGCTTATGGTGACAAAGAAGCACATCTGATGGTAAGTGTCACTGCTGCCCGTGGACATTTGCTATACCAAGGGTATAGCTAAGCACACCAATACAAACCCCAAACCCACCCAGAAAACTTCAGGCTCTCTCGCTCACCGAACGAAGCGTAACGCACACATTGCCATTACTCAGACATCGATCTTCTGCGAGAGTGTGGTACTACCCCGGACGGACCGGCACGCGGCTGTAGACAGAGAACTGTCAACAGCGTGGTCCTACCACTAATCGTTGGTGGTTTAAATAGTTATATTTTCCTTCTCTGTGGAGAATGCTCGAGTCCAGCAGTGGAATATATATGAGCTGAAATGATGATGATGATATAGAAGGATTTACAAAATTTATTTTATGATATGATCCTAACCAATCTTTCGTGTGATGACGGAGTAAGAATACAAATCACCACTCTCTATCTTACCCGTGGGTGATCGTTAGAGACGAATAAGGGATATAAAACGCATATAACATCTATGCTAGAAAAGGAAAACTCAAAACAAAACCCTATTGGGTTTGAAAAACACGTGTGACCAGCGTGTTATTATAGGCCAATTGCCCTTCCATTATGGAGGAGGAGCCTAATAGTGGGACATATAGAACTGAAATGATGATGATGATGTTTATTAAAATTATTAGCCTCAGTGTACAGTGAGCTGAGATGATCCCAATCAAAAATTCGTAAAAATGTTAGAAAAGCCATTCTTTTTTCTTTTTTGTAAAGATCACCACCCCGCATTAAGGAAATAGTCCTTGTATTGCGGGGAACTTTACAAACATATGATTAACGGACACAAATTACACCTAGACTCAGAACAACACTTTGTAGATCGCACAAACTATTGTCCTGCGTGGAAATCGAACCCACGGCACTGGTACGAAACCACTACGGCATCTGTACAGTAAAGCAGCATTTTTTATCATCACTATATCATTAATCTTCATTATAATATTGGCTGTTCGTTTATTCAAATGAAATGTTGCCAAACCAAAAAAAAAAGTAATATCCAATTCTACCAACCTAATTTCAGTAGAATATAACAGGCCTTATTAACTTACATCATATCCACAATATAATTTTAACAACGTAAAATAACGAATGCATGCATTACTGAAGAAAAAAATATATATACATATATATACCTTATTTCTTTGTTCTACGTCGTCAGTCATAGCTCGAAGCGATGTGTATTTCGCATATTTCTCATATATTACACACACAATAGAACGGATGTAGTTCCACGACTATGGCGTCGTATGTATCTCGAAATTGTAACTACGTTGTAGATTATACAGTTTTATAGAAATATTTTCTTTCATTTTCACCTAGTTTTAGACTCTTGCCTCCTTTACAATGGAAGAAAGATTAATAATACAATATTTCTTTATTGTACACCATTTCAAGTCAATCATTCTCCTACTCTTATCCCAATTACTTGAGGTCGATACAATATGTACTCTTCTTTCATAGTACATATTGTAAACGTTATTGACAATAGTTTTATGACCGGCCGCCTGCCAGACTTCAACCCTCCTTGGGAATGTAATTGTTGACCAAAAGGCATCATATGGGGTTGGCCAAGGTCGTTATAAGGCTTATGGTCGTTTTTTATGACATCCACGAGCAGAGTAAGGGTTGGTAGTATTCGTAGCCGCTACCATACAGCTAATGTATACTATTTCAAATAAATTGTACACTATTTCAAGTATAAGAATAAAATATAATAATTTAACGTTGGTATAATTAGGCGGTCTTATTGCGTACTGAAATTTCTTCCAGAGAAACTTAGGATGGATTTTTATATTTAGTTAGCAAGGGTACTTGAGGTGCTACGGATGTCAAGTAAGCGGTGGCGGGCTCAATGGCGATGGGGAGGAAATACGGTGGATTACGGTGCCACGGGCCGCCCTTTCATCACCCCGGACGGAATGGAGCAGCCTGTGTCTAGACTATATATAGCCTGCCAAAAACAGAACACTTGAGGCTAAACAAATAGAAGAGAAGAAAAGTAAATAGAAGAAATGATTATTTATAAAAACTTGATTACGAAAGAAAAATTATTGTCGCAGATGGGATTTCATTAGATCGTCGGCTAGATGGCACATGTTTCCTTTGAAGACGAAATTATATAATACTACTAGGAAGACATAGTCCGGAGCGTGCTCGTCGTGTCCCCTGTCAGTCTAGTTAGACTGCTAATCCGGCTCGAATAATGCGTACCGCAGTGCGGGTTAGGGCGTCCCCCGTAGGCGACGTGTACCGACCCGCCCACGTCGATACGAACATCGGCAGATGCGAATGGGGCCGCCACCCATCACGCCTTGCCCAGTCAGGCAAGTCGAGGAGAGCATAGTGCCGGGTGGGCACGTGGAATGTAAGAGGATGTGTGGAAGGTAAGTTGCACGAGCTGATAACCGTCATGGCGGACAAACAGCCAGACGTGCTCTGTGTAACAGAGACCAAGCGAAGGGGCAGTGACGCCTGCAATCTTCCTGGTGGCGGCTTAGTGGTCTGTTCAGAAAGTGGAGGCACTGGCGAGAGCGTGTCCACTTCGGAGGGCTTGAAAGAATAAAGGTTGAGAGGTTGCAAGAAGAGTGTGTAAGAGAAAAGTTTGCAGAGGGTGTCCGAGAACGGCTAACGATGGGAAGCCAGCCGCAATCGGACATTGAAGAATGCTGGAGAATATTGAAAGAGAGTATGGTAGATACAGCGAAAGAAGTATATAAAAGTTCAAAGAAACATAGAAAAACAAATGGTGATGCATGGTGGGATGCGGAAGTGGCAGCTTCCGTAGAGCAAAAGAAGAGAGCGTGGCTGGACTATGTCTCTTCTTTGAATCTGAATGACAGTATAACTGAACAGAAGAAAGAAATATATCGGCAATGTAAGAATTACACCAAGGCCTTAGTGAAAGAGAAACGTGATAGAGTAAATATGAGTGCAGAAGATATGCTGACTAAACACTTCGAGGGTAACACCAAACTCTTTTGGAGGAAGGTGAAAAAGTCTTAGTGTGATTGGTCAGCCTTCAGAATGAATAAAATAATGTCTAAAGGTGGAGACATTGTTACACAAATACAAGATGTGCTAAGGCGATGGAGTGAATATTTTGGCGATATGTATGCAGATGCTCGAGTTGGCGCCGGTGTCGCATGTGGTTTAGTAGAACAACATTCAGCACCGGCGTCCTCCAATGGCATCAGTATGGATGAAGTTGCATGGGCGATAAGAAATTTGAAAAATGGTAAGGCAGCGGGCATTGATATGGTGTCAGCCGAGATGATCAAGCTTGGTGGATCCTGTGTCTGGGACGCGTTCCTGTTGCTCCTCAATTTATTTTGGAGCTCGGGAATGGTTCCCAGGGACTGGAATGGCGCAGTCATCGTGCCTTTGTTTAAAAACAAGGGTTCACGTTATGACTGCGCAAATTACAGAGCCATAAACTTGACCAGTTTGGCAGCAAAAGTGTACGGTAAAATTATTGAAAGCAGAATGAGCATGGTGCTCGATTGTTTACTGTGTGAGACACAAGGAGGTTTCAGGAGTGGAAGGGGATGCATGGATCAAGTGTTCTCTCTGCGCAACATTGTGGAGAAGAATCTGGCTCTAGGTCCAGAGGGTTTTCTGCAGTTTTGTGGATCTGGAGAGAGCATTTGACACGGTTGTACCAAAGGAACTTTGGGACATTTTACCGGAGTATGGTATTCACGGTAAACTGCTACAGGCTGTGCAGTCCAGTTACATGGACTGTAGAGCCTGTGTGCGGCTGGATGATGGAATGTCGCCTTGGTTTGACGTCAATATCGGCGTTAAGCAGGGGTGCGTTCTGTCAGCCAGACTGTTTATCATATATCTGGATAAATGTCTCCAAAGGGTGAGCGATATGAATGTGGGAGTCCAGATGGGCGACCCAGTGGTCACTGCTCTGCTCTATGCAGATGATGCAGTCCTGCTGGCACATTCAGCGACTGACCTGCAGACCCTAGTCGACACAATGACAAAAGATTGTAAGAAAAGGGGTCTACGCGTGAATGTGAGCAAAACCAAAATAATGGTCTTTGAAAGAGATGAAGCCAGAACAGTTGTAAGAGTAAAAATAGGTAAAGATGTACTAGAGTAAGTGGATGAATTTGTATATCTGGGATGTGGTTTTAGCCGAGATGGAAGGTACACCACTGATATAGAGCAAAGAATGAATGCGGAAAATAGAGTGAACGGAGCGTTGGAACAACTTCTCGGTAGCCACCACCTCAGCCAGAAGGCACGTGTAGCAATACATAACACTGTGCTTGTCTCAACATTACTATATGGAAGGAAGCGAGAGTTGAGTATGCAGAAAAGAGCATGAAAGCAAAATTAATGCGGTCGAAATGCAATCTCTACGGAAAATCTGTACCTACGTACCGGGTACCTACGTACCGGGGGTGACCGAGACTCACCTACCTAGACCAGATTGGTCACGTGCTGAAAGAAGGTGTAGTCAAGAGTCTCCGAATCCGGCGAGCGTGTATGAAGAGAATTATGAATGTTGAGGAAGCGAGTGAAGTATGCAAGGATAGAGTTCTCTGGCACTCTGTTCTCTCTGCCTACCCTGCAAGGGATATGGCGTGATGATATGTATGTATGTGTATAATACTACTAATATACTACTATATAGATAATTAATATAAGGATTAACTTACAACAAGCTGTTTTCTTTCTCCTACATTCTTGCAAAGAATTATCATCTGCATTTATTCCAATTACTTGAAGTCGATGCAATATGTACTCCTCTTCCATCGTCCATATTGCAAAAGTTATTGTCATTATTTTATGTACTAAATTGTTAATATCTTACAACCAGTCGCTTGTCTGCCATCAATCGTCCTTACAAATATAATTGTTGATGAGACGGTATTAGGTAGAGTTGACCCAGGTCAATAAAAAAATCGTAGTCGTCTTTTACGGTATCCACGAGCAAAGTAAGGGTTGGTAGTATTCGTAGCCACTACCACATAGTAGTGTTCCTTTTATTACTATATTTATTTATCCTAAGACCTTATTTAATTATCCTGACCCATATTATAAAGCTATTATTTGCTACCGCACATTTATTCATTCATTCATTAACTTCGTTCATTCATTAATTCTTACAAAGATTTTTACAAACATACTTAGTTATCTTTTATGATATCCACTGGTAATTGTAATTTTATTCTGTCACAACACGAAAAATTTATCAATTATAATGAATATAAATATATAGGAAAATTTTCGTTAATATTTCACATTTTTTTTTATTGTTCCATTGAGACCCAAATGCGTACGTGACCAAGGACCACCACTTGGCCTAAGGTAGCTCTTCTCAGGACCTGTGTGTTTAGGATTATGTCCACATATGACAGTGCGAAATTAAATTACTTAATTCAGTACGCTATAAACCGAATAATACAGAAAGCTCTTCGTTTCGCTTTGTAACGTTTTATAATAGTAAAATATTAATAGACGTAGTTTTCAAGTGCCAACTACTGCAGTTGGCGTTTATAATACACTGAGGACAAACAACGTATAAGACCTCAGCTGTATGTAAGCCCAATTCCCATTCTGCAGTAGAATTTTAAACAATTCTTTTACTGACAATATGCTGACTGAATTTTTACAAGAATTTTTCCTTTCCCACTCAAACGAATAAAATTTTCTTTAACGTAAAATATCACGTTTTGAATGCATACAATTTCATAATGAAATTTCAACGAAATTATATTATGATGTGTATCCTTCTACTAGCAAAGGAAGAGAAAGAAATCTTGGATATTTTTTTTATTGTAATTCTAAATATAAAATATGCAAATTTTTATACCATTAGAGAGGGTCATATCTAAATAACTTGTTTGGTAACGGCTACGAATACTACCAACCCTTTCTTTGCTCGTCGATATGGTTAAAAACGACTAAGGGTCTTATAACGACCTGAGCCAACTCCATCTGATGCTGTTTGGTCAACAATTACTTTCCCAAGGAAGGTTGACGTCTGGCATGCGGCCGATCATAAAACTATTTCCAATAACTTTTACAATATATATTATGAAAGAAGAGTTCATATTGTATCGGCCCCCAAGTAATTGGGATAAGAGTAGGAGAATCATCATTCTCAGAGATTAAAGCCAAACAAGTCATATTTTATATGCACATTTTCTGCATTAGAAGATATAAAAAATCGAGGTGTTAATAGTAACTACTGCCCATGAACTTCTGCATCACCAAGGATATAGCCCAATCGCTACATATGAGTACCATAGAGTTTGGGCTTCGGGCTTCTTTAAATTCAGATGTAGCAAATAGTACTATTACTTAGCACAAAATTATATGAACTAACTTTAACTGTGTTCTCTCCTCTCCTTTTCTCGGTCTTTTTTTTATTGCTTGCGGTGGCAAGCAAGCACCACACCTAATTTTAAGTATCACTGCCGCCAATAGACCGGCTGATGCTTCCGTATCGGCGGATGCTTCCGGCTCTCTCGCTCACCGAACCAAGCGCAATAGCACATTGCCATTACTGAGACGTCGATCTTCTGCGACAGTGTAGTCTACTACCCCGGACGGACCGGCCTGCAGCTGTAGACAGAGAACTGTCAACAGTATGATCCTGTCACACATAAAAAGGTCTTCCCTATTTAAGCGTGACAGAAAAAGAACAAAATTTCAATCAGTCAAAGCAAACAAATAATAAAACTGAATGATTGAATAGAATTTCCTTTGTGACTTTAGATCAAAAAGAATAACCTCCTGAATAATTTATTGAATATTTTTGATAGCGACAATAGATTCTTTCAGCTTAGGAACGATATAATAAGTTCGATTGAATATCTGCTATGCTTATGAATAACTTTTGTTATTGACGGAAAATTTTATGTCTATTTTTCTTATTGATTACATCAAATATTAACTTAATGATGTCTTAATGATTTCCGATGTTTAGGCGAGTGTTACACATTTGAAATAAAACTACTTTTACGGATTCTATAGCGATTTTTTTTCTATTGCTTATGGTGGCAAACGGGCAGACAGCACACTTAATGGTAAGTAACACTGCCGCCCTATTTTTTTTTTTTTTTTTGGTGGACTATGGATGCATCTCGCCCCGCCAAATCGGTCCGGGGTGACGGAAAGGCGGCGCGTGATCCCATAGACCCACCGTAAAAATCCTCTCTTCGCCGTGCGAGCAGGCCACCGGTACCCGATTTTTGTCTTCGGTGGCCCGCCCAGCGGTTTACCCTCGCGGGTTCCTTTCGTCGACGCCCTGACAGATTTCGCCGTCGGAGCGTCGCCCTCACGCAGTGGCCTCACGTCGGGTGACCGGACAATTCCCCGGTCCGATCACCCGAAGCCTCGGTTAGGGCGACATCAGGTGCAGGTATTCGCGCCCGCGCCGCCCCAGCCGCTGGCGGCGGCCCGGGTCGCGGGAATCCTCCCGGACTCGTTCCACCGCCTCCTTCTGCGAGATGACAGCCTCGCAGAAGGCGGCGACCGCGTCCCAGTTCCTGACGCTGTCGACCATCGCCCTCGTGACAGCCGGCAGCGTCAGGTCGGCACCGATAACGACGAGGTCACGGCGCAGCCCGTCCCAAACACTGCCGCCCATGGACTTTTGCAATACCAAGGGTATAGCTAGGCCGCTGCCTACCAATATAAACCCCAAACCCACCCCAGTTGGATTTCCGGCTCTCTCGCTCACCAATCGAAGCGTAGTAGCACATTGCCATTACTCAGACGTCGATCTTCTACGAGAGAGTGGTACTACCCCAGATGGACCGGCCCGCGGCTGTAGACAGAGAACTGTTCATAGTGTGGTCCTGCCACTATTGAAATTATTTATTTGATTTTTAATTTCTCGACGTTTCGAACATTTTACAGTGATCATAGTCACGGGAGGACTAAGGTGTCTTATGTCCAATATGTCATTGTTATTACAGAAATTTATTTATATTTACCCTATAAGATATTAAATTTTGACCTAATTTAATGATTTCTGATTTCAAGCGAGTTCACATACACATACACTATACGTTTCAAATAACACTATTTTTACATATTTAGTCATGTTTGTGTTTACAGTTCAATTTATCGACTGTAGATCACAAAAAATGTAATCCAATTCTTATCGGAGGACAGAAACATCTACAAATAGAAGGGTTTCACCAACAACAAGACCACCAGCGCCAAGAAGAAACCCTAAAAGACATGTTGTCGCTAACATCTATGACACATGAATTGCGCTCTTCAAGCTTTATCCAAATGTAATAAAGCCACACTTCAAGAACATTAATTTTATAAACAAACCACCATAACAATTAAATTAAACATAAAAAGAACACGGACAAAAAGTCTGTGGAATAACATACTCGTAATAATAAAAAAAAAAAAACACGATTCTCCTCTTCTATCTGATACATTGCAATCCGACTGTCGTTTTATTAATGGTAGGTCCACTCTGTTGACAGTTTTCTGTCTACAGCCGTGGGCCGGTTCGTTCAGGGTAGTACCACACTCTCGCAAAAGATTGTCGTCTGCGTAATGGGCTAATTGCGCTTCGTTCGGTGAGCGAGAGAGTCGGAAGTCCAAATGGGCGGGTTTGTGGTTTGTATTGGTAGGCAGCGGTCTTACTATACCCTTGATATTGCAAAGGTCCATGGGCGGCAGAAACACTTACCATTGGGTGTGCTGCTCGCTCGTTTACCACCATAAGCAATAAAAAAAATCCGGCAGTCCGATATAAAACCCTCAGTCGTATTTAATACACCTTCCAGCAATGTAAGATTATTTGTTGGCAAGCTGGCTATGGTTTAGTCATATCCCGTTTAATCTGTCTGGGGCGACAAAGGAAACGGCGCGCGATCCAAGAAGCCGCACTACAAGTACCTTTTACACCATGCGATTGGGCCATCGATATCCGGTCCATCTCTTTAGTTGCGAGCAATGTAAAGTTCAGTAGTTTTCGAAGTCATCACCATACAATAATTTTGTTTACAATTGTTTTATTTGTAATATAACATGAATTTTATAAAATATATATATATATATATATATATAAATACCCGATTACGAAACGAAAAATGATGTCACGAGCGGGGTTCGAACCCGCACCTATTGCGAATTCGGCCCAATCGTGCTGCCACTTACACCATCGTGAACTATTTTAGGACATGCAAATTTCGCTTCATATTATATCTTACGTCTTCAAGATGACGTATGCCATCTACCGGACAATGTTTACACATTGTATGGGCTTAATACTTCAAACTTTACAGTTAGAATTGTATTAAACGATGACACAACCTTGTTATTCAAATTATTGAAATTTTTAGCATTTAATATGCTTAATTATTTATAAATACCCGATTACGAAACGAAAAATGATGTCACAAGCGGAGTTCGAACCCGTACCTATGGGGCATCCGGCCCAATCGTGCTGCCACTTACACCATCGTGATTGCCGGATTCCCAATAGGTGCGGGTTCGAACTCCGCTTGTGACATCATTTTTCGTTTCGTAATCGGGTATTTATAAATAATTAAGCATATTAAATGCTAAAAATTTCAATAGTTTGAAAGAATATATATATATATATATATATAAAAACTCGTTATAATTTGATTGCGAATAAATATTTTTTTTTAATTTAATTATATCAACTTTTTATTTAGTGTACAGCATCTATGAACAAATAATTGCTATGTGATAGCGACTAAGAATACTACCAACCCTTACTTTGCTCGTGGATGTCGTAAAAGACGACTAAAAGCTTAATATCGACCTGGGCCTGATGCCTGAACTCTATCTGATGCTGGTTGGAATAATTACATTCCCAAGGAGAGTTCCCAGGCAGACAGCCAGTCATAAAACTATAGCCAATAACTTTTTGCAATATGTGTGATGGAACCAGAGTACATATTGTGTCGACCCCAAGTAATTGGGATAAGAGCAGGAGAACAGATCATCAATCTGTGATCAAATAAGTAGACATTTAGATATTTGAAATCCATAATCGCTTTGTTATTACAGAGTTTATATTACGCCCTAGCCGAGGCCGCGGGTGACTGGACCGGAAAATAAGTCCGTCACCCGCCGAGAGGTTGATCGCGTGAGGAAAAACCGACATCCTTCCTGAGGGAGGGGATTCCGTCGGGCCGGCCACTGACGTCAAGTTCACTCTGCTCCGGTGGTCGGCCCAACGACGAAGGCGTCGTGTCACGGGTGGGTTCTGGGTGTGCGTGCGTATGCCCTTCTGTTGCCCCGGACGGAGTGGTGCGAGGAGTGCAGAGAGAGTCGACCGTAGCCCACCCCAAAAAAAAGAAAAGAGTTTATATTACCATTGTTGAATGTAGGCCTAACCAAAGGATATTACCCCTTAGACTTAGCTTAACCATTAGAGCGTATTATATCTACGCATTTGAGTGTTAAATTATTCATTTGACCATAAAATACTAATATCAGCAAGATAAAAAGAAAATAAAAGACAAAATTAAATTAGATGTATTCGTATTAGATTCTTAGTTTACCGACGTTTTGGAAACTTATCAGCGTTCATAAGCACAGTAAGACCACTGTATTCCATGTCGAAAGTTATCATTATTATAATAGTTTTATACCTACCCACTACATTTTAAGTTATTAAGTTTTAACCCACATTTATGATACAAGTTAATTTTCAATAATAAAAAAGAAAAACAAAAATAAAATATACTATTATAAAAATTAAATCTATGGCAATTAGTATTAGTATGACAATTTAATTAATAAAATAATAAAAATTAATTGGTGAATTAAATATATCATGAATTTTCTATTCAACTCTTTTTTTGTAAAGTCCTTATATTGCGGGTGACTTTACAAACATATAATTAACGCCGAAAAATTACGCCCACACTCAGAATATCAGTTTGTAGACCGCACAGTATTATTTACGTAGGAATCGAACCCATAACACTGGCACGCAAGATCGATATCTTAACCACTACGCCATATGTGCAGTCAAATACATTTATTAACAGAAAAAATGAACGTTAAAAAAATTGGTCGAATTGAGAACCTTCTCTTTTTTTGGAGTCGGTTAAAAATAAATGATGAATGACGCATGAATACCAAAAACCATTACTATTATAATTTCTTAAATGTATTAAATAATTATCTAATATATTTATATTAGCTATACAACCAAAAAATTCTAAAAGCTTAATTTTTGCAAGAAACTGGGTTATAAATTAAGGTTGGTTGAATTAATGCTCACTTCAACTCCATCACTTTATTATCATTTTCTCTGCGCAGTAAAACAGACCGCCTCCTAATTAAATAATTTTATTTCAACAATATTTTCAGCGTATATAAAAGCAAGCATCATTCCAGAAAACGGTTACTATAGATACAAATTTTTGGGTTGATTTTATTAACAAATTAATTATGTTTATTTTAAGCCATGTGGTTAGAAAATAAAAAAATTGTGTGGTAGCGACTACAAATATCACCAACCCTTACTTACATATCGTAAAAGACGACTAAGAGTCTTATAACGACCTGGGCCAATTCCATCTGATGCCGTTTGGTCAACAATTACATTCTCAAGGAGAGTTGACGTCTGGCAGGCCGCCGATTATAAAACTATTGCCAATAACTTTTATAATATGTACTAAGAAAGAAGCGTACAAATTGTATCAACCCCAAATAATTGTGATAAGAATAGGAGAATGAATGATGATGGTTAGAAAATAAAATAACGTTTATCACCTTTTCACATCTTGTGGGTATAACAAGAATTGATTAATGAATATAGGCGGACGTCGTTACTGCAAGAAAATAAGAACTTTATAGTAGTAGACCCACACTATTGAAAGTTATCTAACAACAGCCTACAGCAGCGGGCCATAGCACCTCTCATAAAAAAATCGACGTCAAGTAATGGCATGACAGAGCAACCAAACTTTTTGAGTAAATTTCCAGGTCTTCATTGGTAGGCAGTGGCCCAGCTGTGTCTCTGGTATTGTAAAGATGCACGGGCGGCAGTAACACTTACGATCTGTACTAGGTACCACTTATCAGGTGTACACAATACAAGAATATACCTTTATAGGTAAGAATGAGACTCAAAGCAATAATTTATAAATAAAAAAGAAAGGATAAAAAAGAATGAGACTCAAAGCAATAATTTATAGATCATAATAAAACTGTCCCACAATGTAATCAAACGCACTACAATCAGCATAGGAGATTACTAATCAGAATACTACGCTATTTACGTAGTCTACTTCAATAAGTCAAATTTAAGTATGCTTATATCTCCAATTAACATATCCCATTAGTTTCCAGCACAGCGTTAACATTCCCACGGTCCTTTCGGGTGATTTA
The DNA here is from genome assembly GCA_905163515.2 of Lymantria monacha. Classification (NCBI taxonomy): domain Eukaryota; kingdom Metazoa; phylum Arthropoda; class Insecta; order Lepidoptera; family Erebidae; genus Lymantria; species Lymantria monacha. Next base: position 21,119,784 of record LR991100.1, read on the forward strand.
ACGCGATGTTTGTTAACGGGCCTTTAACTCCCTTTGATCGCCTTCCTCCTCCAATCATTAATATTAAATACGTAATAAAGTCAGGCGAGATGTGAAGTTGTATTCGTTCATTGGCAAAGTTTAGTTTGGATTACCAAATTATGCCATTGAAGTCAAGGAATCGGTTCCAATGAACCGTTCAGTGAGTGGAATATGGAAATACGGATCCTAGACGCTTAAGGCGAGGTATGACAAGATCATAGCTTGTCAAAATATTGACAAAATAAAGATTAAACAAATTATAACTGTCTTTATTGTTTACGTAAATAAAAATATTTTGATGGATTTTTCTCGCGTATATATTCTATAACTGCGTGAAGCAGTTTACATTCTTACCTCCAAAGTGGCTGGTTTAACAACTGATAATTTAATAAGTTGCTGCTTATAGAATCTGTTCTAGCCATAATCGTTATATTATACTGAAGCTAATACTTAGTAAACATACAGTATACATCTTCTTAATATATATAAATTACGCGTCACGTTGTTTGTCCGCGATGGTCTCCTAAAGTACTTAACCGATGTTAATCAAATTTGCACAGCATGTGTAGTTTGATCCAACTTAAAAGATAGGAGAGCTGCCATATCAATTTATAGTTGTAATATTATTTTATTGCAAATTATTTGTCTATTATTTGACCGTCACAATTATCTGTTATCTCCAAACGGTTCTAACAGATGGAGGTATCTGTTTGCTGGATTGAGTAAGAATTTAATAGATGGTGCTATGTTAAACCGAAAAACATTTCATATAAGCTATAATTTATTAGCATAACCACCACGTGTTACTGAGGCTACCTTATCCACAGCAACGCGTGGCCGGGTCTGCTGGTTTTATATGTATAAAAAAAACAGTAAATAAAAATATATAAGATAAAAAACAAAGACGCTAAGTATCAGTCAGATCTTAATAACGATCGTGTTCAAACCAGTAGAACTTTACTGCCTTAATTTAAAGTATTATTGACAATATTAATACCAGAAAGACACAGACCAGACAGAAAAATGGATTTTTTCAAAGCCACTGACTTCTGCACTAAGGAAATAATGCTTGTATTGCAAATTACACCCTAGAATCAAGACAACATTTTGTGGATCGCACAAAGTATTGTCTTGCATGGGAGTCGAACCCACGATAATTTGCCGGATGATATCTTAACCGCTACACCATCTGTGAATGTGAACCCCAATGGGTTTATACATAAATGTTATATAATAATATTTCAAGAGTTGAGCTAACACATTTTACGTGAATGTCTCAAGAGATACTTATTATATAACTAAGAATAGATAGTTTAATTAACGCTTACGTTTGCATAATTCCTTTGAGTCTTTAATCTAATGATAACGAGTGATTCAGACTAAATTAATTTAAATGTATATATTTTACTTCCATTATCTACATTTTCTATGATATTCAACAATGGATTAGTACTCCTAATCCATAGTTCCATAGCTTTTATTAATCTTCTAAGTATATTAAATATTATTAAAATAAAATAATATTATATATAAAAAGTTTATTTAATACAAAGTTAATATTACATTTCCAGCATATTAACGCATTTATATCCGACGACCCTCTTCTTTATAATAGGAGGGAATTGTCTTGACCACCATGGCCCTCTGTGGTCACCACAGGAGAGCCCTAAATCGGATAAGATCTGGTCTACCATTATATTGAGTATATATACATATATATAGCATGATTCGAAGCTAACACTGAAACTAATATTTACTTGAAGTGCATTACACTGAAGCTAATAAATTTAATAAACATCATCATCATCATTTCAGTTCTATAAGTTCTACTGTTGGACTCGAGACTCCTCCGTAATGGGAGAGAAATTGACCTATATACCGCGATGGTCAGACGAGTTGGTATAACGTTTTATTTCGAATTTCTCCTACCTTCCTATAAACATAAATAATATCATCACGAGTTTCTATTGAATTTGGTATAGTATTTTGTTAAGTGTTTCCTATAACATTTTTCAAATACTTCGCATGAAAGAATACATTCTTGCATTACGGAGGAATTTAGAAACAAATATTTAACGACTATAAATAACATTAAAACTCACAACAATTCAATTTTTTCTCAATAAAGAACTGTCCTATGTAGAAATCGAACTCGTGACGCTCGACATGGGAAGTCACCACGTTTTTAAGCATCTGCTTGTAACTGTGTGTGCAATTTATTCTATAAGATTAAAATTCTCATTTGAATGAAGTTAATAATCTTTCTGATCGTTACTGAAAAATATGGAAAATTACTAAGCAGTAAAATTAAGAAAATCTTGCCTAACTTATGGTAATTTAAAAATTAACATAAATCAACCAAGAATTTAATAATTTTATTTTATAATACTAATGTAAGAAATGGCTAAGTATGTTTGTCAGTTTTGAATATTTTGGAGGCAAAATATTACAAAATCTGAGGAATGACTTGGAAAATTTTACTGAAAGCTAGTATAATGTATGAAATATTTCTCATCCTAAAAAAAGGGCTCGAGATTAAAATAGAATAATAAAAAATATTTCATCATCATTCATTCTAGTACTTTTATCCTAATTACTTGCGGTCGATACAATATGTACTCTTCTTTCATATTGTAAAAGTTATTGGCAATAGTTTTATAACCGGTCACCTGCCAGACGTCAATCCTCTTTGGGAATGTAATTGTTGACCAAACGGCATCAGATGGAGTTGGCCCAGGTCGTTATAAGGCTCTTAGGCGTCTTTTACGACATCCACAAGCAGAGAGAGTCTAGAGCAGAGTGAGTCCAGAGGACAACAACATCTACAAGTGGAAGGGTTTCACTAATAACAAGACCACCAGCGCCAAGAAGAAACCCCAAAAAGACATGTAGTCACTTAACATCTATGACACATGCATTGCGCTCTTAAACCTTTAACCAACTGTTATAAAGCCACTTCAAGACATCCACGAGCAAAGTAAAGGCCAACCTTTACTTTAGCAAAGTAAAGGCCAACCTTTACTAGTATTCGTAGCCGCTACCACACAGCAAAATAAAAAAATATTTATGAATCATATATTTAAAACTACGGCAGACATGCGGCTAGAACATAGTTAGAAATAAATTTAATCTCCATTTCAAAGGTATTCTCATTAGGACTTTTTGTGTAAATATTTCAGACTGACCTGTTTGGCTAAATTTCAGTTGACCCTAAAATATCCTTCTTCAGTATATCGTCATTTATGGCTACATTAACCTCTCTTGGGTTTGGTAATTTGGGAGCACCTCAGTGGCACTTAGAGTATTCAATATTCAGTAGCGATGTTTGGTGCGGCTAAACACAGCATTAAATGTATAGATGCATAAGTGGTTGAATAATATGTAAGATAGAGATATTTTGTTTTACTTAGCGGTGTATCTACGATATTACTAGCTATTCATACAGCTTCACTCATATTAATATATTAAAATATTATCAATAAAATCTATCTCGCAGAAACAGTATTATTTAATCATAAAAAGTACCCTGTATACTATTCATCATTCCCCTGTTCTTATCCCAATTACTTGGGGATGGATGCAATATGTAAACATATAATTATAAAAGTTTTACAATTGCAAAAGTTATTGGAGTAAGAACCACCCCATTAATTATTAACTAATTTTTATGTTATACTAGCGGACCCGGCACACTTCGTTCCGCCTAACAGTTAATGAATGAGATGAGAGATGATGATTTCGATTAATTTAAATGTATTAAGTTATTTTTAGCTGTGTGGTAGCGGCTACAAATACTACCGACCCTTACTTTGCTCGTGGATGTCATAAAAGACGACTAAGAGCCTTATGACCGACCTCGGCCAACTCCATCTGATGCCCTTTGATCAACAATTACATTCCCAAGGAGGGTTGACGTCTGGTAGGCAGCCGTTCATAAAACTATTGCCAATAACTTTTACAATATGTACTATGAAAGAAGAGTACATATTGTATCGACCCCAAGTAATTGGGATAAGAGTCCTACTCTTAATGTTGAATAAATATAAATAATATATAAATTCAAAAAATCAAGTATTTTAATAACGTGCCAGCAAGAAGAAGAATTACATTGTGTTATTCGACATTTTCCTTCATATGCGTTGAAAATTAACTAATTGTTGATCTCTGAGATTTGCTTGACGATTTCGCATTGTTAACAGCACGGCCTGCCTCCTTTACTCTTGTGATTAAGAAGCACGGAGCTGGGCTATATTAACGCGGCGGTCTTCCCGTGCAATAAATTGTTCTTCTGCCGTGGTTACATTCGTTATGTTTCGAATTCTAACTGCGTTACGGCTTTGTCGAGGAAGATTTGATCTTATTGGTCGCGGCATTGTTGATGACAATATAGACGTAATATGTTTTATATTAACAAAATTCGTAAAAATTCGTAACACTCGCACAAAACGAACTCTGACCGGTCAAATTTAATTTCAATTTTTCGCGGTATTTTCCAACCAAACCATTAGATCACGTAATGACGTGAGCTGTCAGTTGCCATTGGTTACATTATCAACAAATGAACATTTAGAACTAATTAAACTAAAAATTTTTTTTTGTCTATTCATAGCATATTTTAATATCCTATATCCTATTCCCGACGACAACAAACTCAAAAACATAAAAATCATAAAAATTGGTGCAGCCGTTCTTGAGTTATAAGTGTTGTAACTAACACAACTTTCTTTTATATATATATATAGATAAATAATTAATTACCGTAAACTAACTGTATTAACTTTTCTTAAGACTTTATCCGTGTGGTGACGGAGTAAGAATACAATTCACCACCCCCTATCTCACCCGTGGGTGATCGTACAAGACGACTTTTTTTTCCTGCAAGGTGGACCATGGATGTGGTCGCGCCCCAACAAAAACGTCCGGGGCGACAGAAGAGGCGGCACGTAACCCCATGGACCCACCCTACAAACTCCTCTCTTCGCCGTGCGAGCGGGCCACCCGCACCCGATCTTTGACTTCGGTGGCCCGCCCGGCGGTATACCCTTGCGGGTTCCTCTCTATCGTACAAGACGACTAAGGAATATAAAACGCATATAACATATATGCGAGAAAAGGAAAACTCGAAATAAAACCCTATACCAACACGTCTGACCAGCGTGGTATAATAGCTCAATTACCCTTCCATTATGGAGGAGGCCCGAGCTCAACAGTGGGATATATATATGATTAATTTCCTTAGCAACTTGAATAACGGACAGATTTTCTAATTTACATCTATAAATATAAAAAACTGATCGAATGAATCATCAACACCGAAACTACTAAAACTAGAAACACGAAATTATGACAGTCTTTTCTTTTTGTTATGAGAAAACTTACTAAGGAAAATAAATAAACAATTAACTTTACTGTTCTCCACGATAGAAAAGAATTGATCTACTATACAACGCTTGCAGTCGCTTTGGTATAGGGTATTATTTCAAGTTTTCCTTCTCTTCTATAGATGTTATAAACATATATATTCCGTAGTAGTATTTTACGATTCCTGCTTGTGTTGTAAAAGTCTACTACGGTACTAGAAGATGGAAATCATTCTTACTCATACACACGGAAAGATTTTTAACTTTTAACGCATAGTGACCCCCATGTGAGATTAAGTTAATACTAATAGCAAGGCGCACATTGACCGTGTAATATTTTTTAAAGAAATCATTGCCCCTTATCTTCGCGTAGAGTGATAAAAAGCAGCATCATCAAGCCAATGGACAGCAATACATTTCTGGCAAATTTACAATACTCAGTGCGACAGCTAGCTTGCCGGCCAAGTAAGATTATAGCATTATCCGCTTTTGAGTGATCTATGTCTAACAGTAGAAGTCAATATACTGACGGATGGATGGCTAGTGACTTCACCATTGACATTTGCATGCATGCCTACACCACTGAGCAAACGAGGTAATTTAACAATGAAAGTTATTTACGTCAAAAGTTCCACAACTCTCATAAATCTTCATCAATATTTATTGAGTAGAACCTCTTGACATTCTTAGGACCACGTCTTAAAACTTTGCGGCAAAAGTATTGTTCTCATTTTTTCACACGAAATTTAAGAAAAAAATTAAGTTGTATATACGAATATACCTTATATTGAATAGACATTCCCAACTAACTTTTAACTAATCATTTTACAATTCAGGCTGCTAGAACCAGAGTGGCCTAACTACGTTTTTGCAACTTTTAACTTAATTGCAATTTCGTAATCTAAAAATGTTAATCTTCAAAATCACAGCGCCCTAAAATTGTTTACAAGCTCTTAACAATAGTAATTTAACTTACGTTCAAATCGATTAAATTGAATTTAATTTAATTTTAATTCCCTCCATATTGTAAAACATGGTTCTTGTAATTAGGTTGCTCTGGTTCTAGCAGAATCAATTTAGCATTCATTTAAACAGAGATACAAAAGAAATTATAGAGTATTTTTCAACCAGGAAAATGCCGGTCATTTTCCTGGTGGAAAAAAAAACGGTGAGCACCTGAGCTGTAGAAAAATTGTTTGACTATAAATAGTTAGTATATAAATGAGTATTTCAATTAAATTTACAACGATCTCATAAATTTAATCTAATTTACTCTCGTAGTATACGAACTCATTCCTAAGAATGGCTGCGTCACACTACGAAATGTAATTAACAAATTCCTCTAAACTCGACCATAACAACATGCGTTGAGTTGACTCAAATTATATCTGTCTAAACCACTACTGACAAACCATTAGATCTTTATTATATCAGACTAACAAGAGAAGGAAAATATCGAAATAAAACCCTTTAACTAAACCTGTCGGCCCAGGCTTTAAAATTTAATTAGACTAGACACTTCTTTTCAGTTTTAAATCAGAACTATCTTTGTATTTGTGGATACAAATGATTGCATCCATTGTTTAGGTGGAAGGGTTGGGGGTAATAATGACGTGATCGTCATATTTGGTAGGTGGATTGGTGATCGTAGTGGGAATCATTAATTCTCCCAGGAGACAGCTGCACAGTGTTTATAAAACTTAGGAGTCTCTCGTCAAATATTCCCCTGTGTTTAGACGAATGAATGATGAATGCAACCCTATAACGTTTTCTATATCCCAACGTATATACCAAATTGCATTACGACCGGTTGGGTAATTAGTAGTTAAAACGTAACAAAAAAACAAAGCATAGCAAAAAAAAAACATAGCATAGCAAAAAAAACATAGCATACCATAGCAAAACTCATAACACCAACTGCCAATGTACAAAAGTGGACATCGAGCAACTGATAAATAAATAAATATTTTAATATGAACTTTATCCTTTCAGTCAAAATCGGAGATTTTGATTCAGTAAATCTGAAATTACACAAAATTATTTCGCCTCAACAACGCAATCGGAACGAGGCGGAAAATAATTTTCCGTTTTATCGGCTACAGGCACTATCGAATTGATTTTCCTATTCACGTTGTTCATTTCTATAATTTAATTTTCTATTATTTGCTATGTAATGGCTATCACAAATACTAACGACCCAAATACTAATTATACGTCAATAATAAAGGTTGAATATGAGTTTACGAACATTCCGTGTGGTGATGAAATAGGGATACAATTCACTACTCCTTTCTTATTTCTGGGTTCTTCTTCGGTGGGCTAATAAAAAACGACCAAGTTACTTACCATCTGTGCAAGACAAAAAAACTTGAAATACAATCCCATAATAACCTGTCTGATTACCATGGTATTAGTAAATCAATTTCACTTCTAATTTGGAGGAAACTCAAGTCGAGCAGTGGAACATATATGTGCCGAGATGAGATGACTATTAAACTGAAATTTCACCTTACGCCCTAGTCATTAACAATCACTTCTCGAAGTCAATTACTCTACCAAAGTAGTACTTCTCCAAAAGGTGACAAGACTGTGTATTTGAACATATCCCACTCATACCATACAAGATGATGAAAAGTCGGTTTGGGACACCAATAAAAATTTTATAAACTTAGTGACAAAAACGAATACAACCGACAGTAAAGTACCTATAAAATTCGATTCCCAGTATCAAATACTAACAAGGCCCACACTTTAAGAAACAATAATGTATTCAATTATAAACTACTTGAGCAATTTTTGCTTCTGTAAATGTATAAAGCTACTGATAGTACGCTAGATCATCTGAGGAAATCAGTTTGCTGTCCAGTCAAACTTTTTTTCTTTTTTATGGTGGCAAACGAGCAGACAGCACACCTGATGGTAAGTGTCACTGCCGCACATGGACCTTTGCAATACCAAGGGTATAGCTAGGCCGCTGCCTACCAATACAAACCCCGAACCCACCCCAGTTCGGCTTCCGGCTCTCTCGCTCACCGAACGTAGCGCAATAGCACATTGCCATTACTCAGACGTCGATCTTCTGCGAGAGTATGGTACTACCCCGGACGGACCGGCCCGTAGCTGTAGACAGGGAACTGTCCACAGCGTGGTCCTTCCACTATTAAATTTAAAATATAAAGTAGTTAAGTTAAAATCTTAATATATATAAATTACGTGTCACGTTGTTTGTCCGCGATGGACTCCTAAAATACTTAACGGATTTTAATCAAATTTGCACAACATGTGTAGTTTGATCCAACTTAAAAGATAGGATAGCTTCCATCTCAATTTATAATCGAAGTATTGTATTGCAAATTAATTGTCTATTATTTGACAGTCAAAATTATCTGTTATCTCCATATGAGTCGAACAGATGGGCGGTATCTGTTGACTGGACTTTATTAGCATAACTAACTGAGGCTACCTTAGCCACAGCAACGCGTGGCCGAGTCTGCTAGTATAATATAAAACTGTAAAAATAAGAGATAAAATAAAACAACTTTCTACTTATTAATATCCTCCACCAGACAATGAACTCAGTGCAATCGATCTTGATCGTAGTCATTGCGGTGTCTTAACATCAAGACACTGTTGAATTTATATGAAAAAATATTGTATAATTTATGTAATACTGTACAAAAATTAATAGTAAGTAAATTATTATTGTATTTGGCTAATATTTGAATATGGTTCGTTATGACGTTTGTAAAAATACAGTTCGTTATTACAATATTCGCCTATCCTATTTTGAGCACTGAGTTTGTGCTAGTAAAGACGTGCTTTAGCTGCCAAGTGAATATCTTAAGAATATACGTTATATTGAAACTATCGATGTACTCTTTGTTCATGGTTATGGTTTCCTAGAGATACATCGCATAGCCGATTTACTCTCAAAAGCCTCAAAATTCGTTATCACATATGTACATTATTACATCATTATCAGTCTACGGCCATTCATTATTGAACATAGATCTCCCCACATTGTGTTATGCCATAATCACCACGCATTGCAGGTAGATTGATGATCGCCTTTAGTGTTATAAATTTTCCAGTAAAATACTTTAGATTTTTAATAAGTAGATATAATTTAATTCAACTTAATAAAGTTAATAAACTAATAAACTTAATTCATTCCGCTTGCCCTAGTTTCAGTGAGTACTAGTCACGTCTTGATCCAGGAAAGGAGACCGAAGTTGATCTTTAAAACTTTGAGACATACTAAAGTTTTATTCTATAGAGAAGTTTCATAAATCGCCTAGGAATCTAGCCTTATATTAATAGGCCTACTTTATTACCAAGTTGTACTTACTTTACCGTGAAAACAGAGTAAGAATATAATTCACCATCCTTTATTTTGTCTACAAGTATCATAAAAGGTGTCATTTGGGGTCTACGCAATATGTGCCCTCTTCTTCCATCGTACATTTTTCAAAAGTTATTGGCCGTAGCTTAACCAGCCACCTTCCTGACGTCATTTCTTCTAAAGAAATAAAGTTCTTTGTCGTCTTTTACGACATCCACGAATAGGTTTACTTACTAGTAGTATTCATAGCCGCCACGAAGTAGACACGAAATAGATAGACTAAGAGCTCAAAATAAACTCTTACTTCAACTTATTTTTACCAGCGTAGTACGTCAATATCCATTAAGTGCGACAGTGGGATGTTTCATATGAGATGACTTAAGCCATATTAAGAAATATCGTTACAAAAAAACACATTTATCATTTTCCAGTTAAAGAAATAACTTAAGAAATGTTCTTACATTTCTTTATTGTATTTTCTTAAAACTATTTTTATGTATCATAGGAAAACCGATAATCTAAAAGTCTAACTGACAGTCCTCTTGTGACTATGTACGCTGAAAAGTGTTCGAATAATATGAAAAGTTTTATTTTTTATTTTTGGGGTGAGTTACGGTCGGCGCACTCCTCGCACCACTCCGTCCGGGGCGACAGAGGGGCGTAAGCACGCACACCCGTAACCCACCCGTGACGTCGCCTTCGTCGTTGGGCCGACCACCGGAGCAGAGTGACTTGACGTCAATGGTCGGCCCGACGGAATACCCCTGAGGAGTACCCTCTCCTCGACCGACGTCCCCCCCGCCCCTCGGGTAGGATGTCGATCTTTCCTCACGCGGATAATATGATAAGTAAAAAATAAATAAAAATTATTTTATTTCATATGTGGAATATTCGCTTAAGCATCACAAAGAAATGAAAATTATTTATTTTAAACTTCTTCTATTCAAAATTATAAACATTTCAAAGATATAACTCATCATTCTCCTACTCTTATTCCAATTACTTGGGGGCGACACAATATCTACTCTTATTTCATAGTACATATTGTAAAAGTTATTGGCAATAGTTTTATGTCCGGCCGCCTGCCAGATGTCAACCCTGCTTGGGAATATAATTGTTGACCAAACGGCATCAGATGGAGTTGACCAAGGTCGTTATAAGGCTCTTAGTCGTCTTTTACGACATACACAAGCAAAAGTAAGGGTTGGTAGTATTCGTAACCGCTACCACACAGCAATATTTCAAAGATATAACTAATAATAATTAAAACAACGACGGTCAAACGGAAATAGCTTCCAATATAAATTAATCTAAGTTTAACGAGAAACTAAAAGGTAGTTGGCTCAGGTTCATTAGTAATAATGCACGCTTCAATTATGAAAAGTATATCTACTTCCGTACACAGATGGAATATTGGTTTAGTTAGTACCCTATGTTGTCGAATGTAGTGGATTTGATTATTATAATAAGACACAGTATAACACAGAAAGCAGGACAATTATTTATACAATTTACAAATGATTTTAATAAGCCTGAGTGTCATTTATCCCCACTTTGAAGCTATATAAATATTCTATTCTATATACAAGGTTTTTTTTTATCTTTAAAACCTTGTATTCGGATTAACGAGTCCAACTTGATGTTTTGTTTTTTAATGACTTCTAATGTTTACGGGAATATTACAACATAAATTTTTATATATAGAATCATTCTCTTTTTGTACTGGCAATGAATTTGTATTAATTTTGTATTAAAAATGTGAGTCAAAATTTTATATCTTATAGGGTAGATATAAATAAATTTCTGTAATAACAATGACATATTTGCATTCATGTCAAATGCCCATGTCATTCCTGTATCGGTCCTAGTTGGCAATGCGATTCTCGAAATTGTCGATCATTATGTTTACCTTGGACAAACAGTCCAGTTAGGTAGATCCAATTTCGAGAAAGAGGTCAGCCGACGAATCCAACTCGGTTGGGCAGCGTTCGGGAAACTTAAGAGGATCTTCTCGCCCAACATACCTCAGTGTCTGAAAACACTGGTCTACAACCAGTGTGTGTTACCAGTGATGACTTACGGCACGGAAACGTGGTCCCTAAATGTAGGCCTCATAACCAAGCTCAAAGTCGCTCAGCGTGCTATGGAGCGAGCTATGCTCGGGATTTCTCTGCGTGATAGAATCCGTAATACGGAAATCCGCAGAAGAACGGGTGTAACCGACATAGCACGAAGAATTAGCACGCTGAAGTGGCAATGGGCTGGCCACACCGCTCGAAGAACCGACAACCGCTGGGGAAAAAAGGTTCTGGAGTGGCGACCACGTACCAGACGACGCAGTGTAGGACGCTCCCCCACTAGGTGGACAGACGATCTAGTGAAAATTGCTGGGCGTCGATGGATGCAGACGGCACAGAACCGCACTCTGTGGCAAACCATGAGGGAGGCCTATGTCCAGCAGTGGACGGCGATGGGCTGAAATGATGATGATGATGAATGACATATTGGACGTAAGACACCTTAGTCCTCCCGTGACCATGATCACTGTAAAGTGTTCGAAACGTCGGGAAATTAAAAATCAAATACAAACGATACGATCGATAACGAACGCGATAGAATCCGTAAAAGTAGTTTTATTTTAAATGTTTTGTTTAATTTTAGGTTGTATTTTTTCAATATATATTTAGATAATTAAGTTCTATGACGGAGTTTTGGAATACGTTAGGAAATAGGCACATATGTATATTATTATATTCTATCAAAATAAGAAGGATATGAACTGGTATTATAAATAAACAATAGTAAATAAAAATAATTGATGAGATAATGAACTAAATAAGAAAAATTAAAAAATGGTATAACCAAAGTTTGAACCAGAGTTCCAGAGTCTGTATGAAGGAATTGCTCGATTGTTCAACTGAGCTATTTTTATTTTTGATTTACCTTCATATTTTTTTTTTCATTGACTTAAAACACTGACAACAAATTTTCTATAAAAGAAAACTAGATATATTGATTTAGCTCCTCCGAAAACTCCTGCATACTAAATTTCATGTCAAGTCATTTCAGCCCATACATGTCTCACTTTTGAGCTCGAGCCTCCTTCGTAATAGGAGGGAAATTGACCTACTCTATCGCGTTGGTCAGACATGTTGATATAGGGTTTTGTTTCGAGTTATCCTTTTCTTGCATAGATGTTATATGCGGTTTATATACCTTAGTCATCTCTTACGATCACCCACTGGTAAGATAGGTGGTGAATTGTATTTTTACTCCGTCCCCACACGAGTAATAAAATTCATATATATATATATATATATATATATACATACATACATACATATCACCACGCCATATCCCTTGCAGGGTAGGCAGAGAGAACAGAGTGCCAGAGAACTCTATCTCTGCATACTCCACTCGCTTCCTCAACATTCATAATTCTCTTCATACACGCTCGCGGTTTCGGAGACTCTTGACTCCACCTTCCTTCAGTACATAACAATTATATATATATATATATATATATATATATATATATATATATATATATATATATATATATACATACATATACATATCATCACGCCATATCAGAGATCGCATTTCGACCGCATTCATTTTACTATCATACTCTTTTCTGCATACCCAACTCTCGCTTATATATATATATATATATATATATATATATATATATATATATATATATATATGTGTGTACTCTTGTATATGTACTCTTTAAAATGTATTAGACAAATAATTATTAAAATTCAAAAATATGCAGAGACTTTTACATTTAATAATAAAATTTCTTAAAAATATTTGATATCTGAATAAATAAAGTTTGAAATACACGAGCGCAGTAAGCTTGACGCCATTCACAATATATTCTCTTGAGACACTAGTAAATGTTATCTACATCCCGAGCTTGCGCTATCAACGCTACAGGATTAGTATTCATGAGATGAAAGGCTGAAAGCGGTAAAGTGAGATTTTAAAAACAATTGCGGTTTATATTTTCTCCGTCGGCCAACATTCTTTTGTCACAGAAACAAAATTAGAGCTATGTTGTAATTAACTTTTAAAATCCCCACAGCGTAACATAATTTTGTAACTTAATATAAAAATATTATAAACTAGCTATATCAGAGGCATCTCTCGCATTAATTTCTATTTTATCATCAAATTTACCTATCCCTCGGGAATGTTACTTTTGTTGGAATAACTGCAACCCTATAACATTTTCTATATCCTAACGTATATGCCAAATTTTATTACGACCGGTTGGGTAATTAGGTGTTTAAACTTAACAAAAAGAACAAAATAATATTCGAACTTAGATTTGTTAAGATTTAAATGATTTCATATACAAAGTGAGGATCCTGGCTTACAAGAGTTACAATATTTTGAAAAGTGTAGTGGGATAGTCTCAAAACAAAATACACAATGATTACTATCCGTTTCATTTTATGGCAGGCTACGGTTTGCTCTGTTCCACCCGGGACGACAGAGGAGTGACGTGCGGCCTCATAAAGTATTATCGATCTAGTTTAGCCATTAAGTTGACCATGACATGACATGTACCAATATCTTGACTGCCGCAGCGTGCTCACTATCCCCTTTTTCCTGTGGCTATCGTAAAAATAGAATAATGGATGTAGCAGATGATATTAGTTGAAAAGTGTTACACAAACTTGTTTGAACAACGTGGTTTAATAATTTATATCAATCATATAAATGAGGTGTGTGTGTGTGAAGTTGGCGAGCTGGATGTAGAAACTAAATTTAAAAACGCTCTCGCCGTGCAATGACGGATGTTGATCTAATATTGTTGATGTAATGGATGCCGAACACATGAAGTTAGGAACTGCGCTAACAGCTAAGTTTACAGAAGTGATATATACCGTGAAAATATAGGTACCACATTTGCTTTGTGATTCGTCTAAGTTAAAGACGATGGTGATTTAATATTTTATTTGCTTTTAATGCATCAGCACTCCGCCGGCTCTCTTTAAGACATCATTATCACCTCAGCTGTTATAAGTGTCTCACTACTGGGTTCAAAGCTCTTTCACAATAAGAAGATAATTGACCTAAAGTACTGTACTGGTTAGATGCATTGGTAAAGGATTTTATTTTGACTTTTCCTTCTCTTTCATAGACATTTTATACACCTTGTATCCCTTAGTCGTTTTTTACGACCTCCACGGATAAGATAGGTTGTGGTAAATTGTAATATTTCTCTGTTACCATACCAAAACTCATAACATCATCATCATCACAGCCCATATATGTCCCACTATTGAGCACGGGCCTCCTCCGTAATAGGAGGGAAATTAACTTACTATACCGCGCTGGTCACACGTGTTGGTGTAGGATTTTGTTTCGAGTTTTCCTTCTCTTGCATAGATGTTACATGCGTTTTGTATCCCTTAGTCGTCTCTTAAGATTACTCACGGGTAGTGGGTGGTGAATTGTATTCTTACTCCGTCACCACACGGATAGTATAAATTCATTACACTTACTGTCAATATACAAAAATGAACATGGAGAAACTGATAAATAAATAATTTATCCGCACTTCATCTTTGCAGTCAGAATCGGAGATTTTGATTTAGTAAATCTGAAATTACACAAAATTATTTCGCCTCAACAACGCAATCGGAACGAGGCGGAAAATAATTTTCCGTTTTATTGGCTACAGGCACTATCGAATTGATTTTCCTATTCACGTTGTTCATTTCTATAATTTAATTTTCTATTATTTGCTATGTAGTGGCTATCACGAATATTAACGAACTAAACACTAATCATGCATCAATAATATTACACATACATACATACATATCATCACACCATATCCCTTGCAGGGTAGGCAGAGAGAACAGAGTGCTAGAGAACTCTATCTTTGCATACTTCACTCGCTTCCTCAACATTCATAATTCTCTTCATACACGCTCGCCGGTTTCAGAGACTCTTGACTCCACCTTCCTTCAGTACATGACCGATCTGGTCTAGGTAGGTTAGTCTCGGTCTCCCCCGGTACCTACATCCTTCCACTTTCGTCTTGTATATCTTCTTAACCAGGCGTTCGTTCGGCATTCTTTCCACATGTCCGAACCATCGGAGCATTCCATTAATAATAATAAAGATTGAATATAAGTATACAAACCTTCCGTGTGGTAATGGAGTAAGAATACAATTCACCACACTCTTTCTAGCCTGTGGGGTCGTAAAAAATGACTAAGCGATATAATCATTATCATCATCATCACAGCCCATAAATGTCCCACTGTTGGGCTCGGGCCTCCTTCGTAATGGGAGGGAAATTAACCTACTATACCGCGCTGGTCAGACGTGTTGGTATAGGGTTTTATTTCGAATTTTCCTTCTCTCGCTATTATATGCGTTTTATATCCCTTAGTCGTCTCGTACGGTCACCCACGGGTAAGATATGGGGTGGTGAATAGTATTTTTACTCCGTCACCACACGGAAAATGTGTGGAAAAGTGATATAATATGCACATACCATTTATACAAAACAAGAAAAGCTTGACATTAAACTCTATAACAACCTGTCTGATCAGCGTGGTAGTAGATCAATTTCACTCCTATTTAGCAGGAAACTCAAGCACGAGCAAAGTAGGGGTTGATAGTATTCATAGCCGCTATCGCACAGCGTTAAGATTGCAGAGAGGGCGTGTTCAGCGAGAGAACCTAGTGCCCAACTTTCTGGGTGGTTTTAGGCTTTTCACTGGTAGTCGATGACCTAGCTTGTGCCCTGGTATAGCTGTAGTCCATGGGTGACAGTGACACTTACCTTCAGGTATACTGCTTACTCGTTTGCCACCATAAGCAAAAAAACTATTAAAAACACCGATCTATGTACTGTAGTCAGGTAGCGCAGTTTAAATTCTCACGCAAGATAATACTTTGTGTGACCCAAAAATTATTGTCCGAACGTAAATTGTGTCAATTAGTTATATATGTTTTTCAAAATCCCCTGCAATACAAAAATTATTGCCTCAATGCTGGATGTTGCCTTTTTGAATAAAAAAAAACAAGAAATAAGCTGATGATTTTATCCAAAGGTATTTAGTCAATCAAAACAAAAGTAAAAGGCGCACACTTAAGATAATTGAATCAATACTCAATGTATCACTCCCTACTGACTACGCAAGAATCTTTGATTACTATTGTGTGATTATCTAAAATTCTACCCAAACCAGATTCCGTTAGGAACATTCATCAATTCAGGGTAATAATTAATCAAGGATTGTTTTGTTATTGTAATTAAATTTAACTATCTCTTTGTTCATTTAGCATAAATATGAGAATGCCAATTTAGATATTTTAGATATAAACCCAAAACCCATATAAAAAATTGTTTATGGTATTTTTTAGCAAATTCTAGCTAGGAAGCTGCGGATTCTGGTTCGCGATCATACAAGCAATGAGCGTATAGGTACAGAAAAATACATACATATCATCATGCCATATCCCTTGCAGGGTAGACAGAGAGAAGAGTAGGTTAGTCTCGGGCTCCCCCGGTACCTACATCCTTCAGAAAAATAAACGTTTAACATTTCAAATTAAATTTATAAAAATTAATGCAAACAAGTCTCCAAACTAAATTTATTAAATTAGAAGACCTACCCATACCAAGTGACTTATTCAAGTGATATATAATAAAAAAAAATGGAGCTTAACCGTACACCATGTTCTGTTTGAATATTTGCATATAATAACGCAAGAAATCCGTATTAATAGTGCAGATTACTCAAATGTCTTCGTTTAATCCGTCAGGGGCAACAGAAGAAACGCCACGCGATCCCATAATCTGCCCTACAAGTAGCTCTAATCGCCTTGTGAGCCGTCCACCGGTTTCGCAATCCTCATCCTCGGTGGCCATTCCAACGGGTAACCATTTCGGATATCGTCTCGTATCGATGCCCCAGCAACTTTCGTCATAGGGCCGTCCTCACGCGGTGAGCCTCACTTACAGGTAGCGTACAAATCCCCGATCCAACTACCTGTAGCCCTGGCAGGGGCGGCCTAAGGAGTATATACATATATATGGATAACACACACATATGTCTATATTGACTTTATAAATGGTGTAGAAGTTAAAATACCGGCCTATCACGCTAGTGCCGTGATTTCGATTCTCCCGCAGTTAAATAAACAAATTGTCATTTTGCGTCTGAGTGTAATTTGTCTCCGTTAATTGAGTTTGTAAAGACCCCCGCACAAAAATAAATATTTTCTTAATGCTGTCTTAAAAAAGAACATGTAATAAACGACATTTTTCTTTTCTAATAACTTATAAAAAAAAATTTACGCTTTATTTATTTGACAAACTTTTAAATGTCAGCCGTATATTTTTAAATGCGATATTTTTTTTTTATCTTCGCCACGCAAAGTTAACAGGAAATGAAATGTCTCCAACAAGTCGACATTTTTATTTCATTTCCAAGTATAATGTGATGCTTTATTAAATTTTACTTATGAAATGGACTTTATCAATATAATATTGCTTTATTTTTAACTCAAAGTATAGGAAATTGATGGAAATGAATATTACTGTTCTAAGTGATTTACTTTTGACATTTTAATTTAATACACTTAGTGTACGGAAACGTGGTAAATAAATGTAGGTCTCATAGTTTTGAGCTTAGTTAAGCTCAAAGTCGCTCAACGTGCTATGGAGCGGGCTATGCTCGGGATTTCTATGCGAGATAGAATCCAAAATACGGAAATCCGCAGAAGAACGGCTGAAACCGACATAGCAAGAAGAATTAGCACGCTGAAGTGGCAAGGGGCAGGCCACACCGCTCGACGAACCGTCAACCGCTGAGGAAGAAAGATTCTCGAGTGGCGACCACGTATCGGACGGCGTAGTGTAAGACGCCCAACTAGGTGGACAGACGGGCTGGTGAAAGTTGCTTGGCGTCGTTGGATGCAGGTGGCACCGATCGTACTCTGTGCGTTACATGAGAGAGACCTACGTCCAGCAGTGGACAGCGATAGGCTGAAATGATTATGAATGAGTGTACGGAATGACCACTTTAGTATTTAAGCATCCCCAATATAGTCCGAAATCCGTTTCCTTTCTTTAACTATTATTTTTATAACATTTTTACCGAGTTCTTTGTTTTGATTTTGATTTTATTAAACAATTTTAATAAACCAAGGATTTCAGATTATTTATTAATATTAATATTCACATGAGGATTATTATCGTTATGACCGTCCGACTCAGGGCTCTTCTGTGCGGAAGGAGGCGGCGGAGCGCGTGCGCGAGGAGCGTCTCTTCGACGACGCGAGCCGCCGCCGACGACTGGGGCGGCGCAGGCGCGATTACCTGCGCCTGATGCCGCTCTTGCCGAGGCCGCGGGTGACTGGATCGGGGAATTAGTCCATCACCCGCCGAGAAGCCGACCGCGTGAGAAAAGTCCGACATCCTACCCGAGTGGGGGGCGTCGGTCGACGAGAGGGTACTCCTCAGGGGTATTCCGTCGAGCCGACCACTGACGTCAAGTCACTCTGTTCCGGTGGTCGGCCCAACGACGAAGGCGACGTCACAGGTGAGTTACGGGTGTGCATGCTTACGCCCCTCGGTCACCCCGGACGGAGTGGCGCGAGGAGTACGCCGACCGTAACCCACCACAAAAAAAAAATGATGATTATTATTAAATTTCCACAATATCATTAAGGTTTTTCTCAACGGACGCTAACTTAGTCCACGTAATATAAACTATACCAATGTCTGACTACCACTATTGAACATAAGCTTCAACACGAGGCAGTATGTGGCGGTTAGAAAATCTAGTGCCAGGTATGCAGGCAATATTCACGCACTTATTACCTCTTATAAATACATCGTCCAGGATCATCCACTTAAAGATTGTGGCATCTGTACTATTCAACTTCTTTTTTCTACAAACATTGGTAGTCAACACATAGACCCCTCATCTTTTGTGCCCGAATAAACTGAACTATTAGACTGACCGGCGCTCCTGCAGGTCATAGAGCGTTTGTATTTGATATTGAATTTCCCAATGTTTTGAACACTTTACGGCGTTCATGGTTACGAGAGGACTAAGGTGTCTCACGTCCAATAAGTCATTGTTATTACAGAGATGCATATCTACCCGCTAAAGTATTAGTTATTAAATTTTGACCCCACATTTTTGATATATTTACTAGTTCAAAAAATGAACAAAACTATTAAGCTTCCATATGATTGGAACGCGGCCATACTGCGATATATCTGACAAGAAAACTCTTATCTTTCTCAGGCTTTCTCCAAAGTGTTTCGGAACATCGGGAAACTAAAAATCAAATATAAACGCGATAGAATTCGTAAAATAGCTTTATTACAAATGTGTAATATTCGCATAAACATCATAGATCATTAGATCGGAGAGTACTATCATTTGTACTAATAATCTATAAAATTTTAATAATAAACAACTTATATACGACTTACTAGATACACCAACTAGACAACTTACTAGATACACCTAGAGGACTAACCTGCTTCAACTAGTATTATAAGTTATCGCTTTCAATTGAAACTTCACAAGGAACTTTGTTAAACAAAGTGCAATACTCTATAATTTATATATAATTCCAACAGCTGGTGTAAACTTACATATCACAAATTTGCAGGTAAGGTAACTTCGTGTGAAGCTAATGAAACTGTAGTTTCAAGAGAACACTGTTAATCTAGTTTCAGACATAACCTTTGTTAGCTTTAGTTAACCTGCTAAACAGTTGATTATTAAACTAATTTTAAGTAACTTTTTTGTTTCATTTTCTTTATTTATTCAATTATTTTTTCTTTATGTGATAAAAGGTTAATAAACTTTAATTTTTTCGTGTATGTTGTAAAAATTGTCTGAGGGTATAATCAGACGTATAGGAAATAACTGCGATCGCCAAATTAAATATTAAGAGTGGCTGGTGGTATTACTCTTTTACTCTTTGTCAATTAATCTAAATATCACTGTAAGGCTCTTCTCCACAATTAGATAGCAATTGACATGCAAAAATCACTACAAGAAAAAGTAAACTTAAAATCTTATCGTTACATCCTTTTTTGTCGATGGCTTATGTTTGTGGGAAATGATATTGTTTATGTTTAATGAAAGATCTGTTTGCGGTAGGTACATGGAGGGGTCTCTCTCTTCCCTCCATAGTGGTTGAGAAGAGTGATGGTTGTCCCAGTAATTAAACCGTGATCGGTTTGCCGCTTGTGGGATCTGATGCAATCCTAATTTTTTTGCATTTTATTTGAGAATTATGTCGTGGTTCGAAGGGTATCACACTGAGCTAATACTGATTTGGCATTTTGTATGCATTTTTTATATAAAGAAAGTTGGCGAATTAAAATAGACAACCCTACTTTTTGCCGGCTCTTCTCAAAGCGATCGCATTCCCATCCGATGGTTATTATTTGGATTCATTTAAGGTAAAATAACAATATGTAAGTACCCCGCGGAGTTTATGCATAATAAATGATTTGTATTTAAATTTATCAAATCCTTTATTCATCATGATATATTAAGACGTGGCAAGTATCTGCACACATTTGCGAGGAGGAAGAGGACACCATCCTGCCCCTACTGCTATTACGACGAGGATACGGCGCAAAACACGTTTGAGATCATGCCCATGATCATGTAGGTCTAGGCAGAGGAGCGCCGTGAACTCGTCGCAACAATCGGTGTCGACCTGACGCTGCCGGTTATCGCTAAGCCGATACTCGACAGCCACAGTAATTGATTTCCCATCGCCGCCTTCTATGGAGCAGTCGTCTCACAGAAGGAGGCAGCAGAGTATCAGAAAGGAGATACTTTAAACTGACACACTCCGCCTCTAGCGCATCGAATGGTGCAGGCGTGAGTACCCGCGCCTGATGCTGCTCTACCCAAGTTTGCCCTATCTACACAGTTGTTTGTTACCGGGGCGGGGGTGGAGATGAAAGCCGAACGAGTATATATCTATATACACGGCGGATGTTATTTGCACATTATATCCTTCGGTCGATTCTTATCACATTCATACGCAAAATTTAATGTAGTGGTTTGTGTTTAGGACCAACGACTACTCAAATAAATTCACCAATGTGTTATCTGCGCACGTGTAAATTCTTAAGTCTTCGATTCAAAGTCATAAAATCAGTGCGTAATGAGCTACCGACTTGTTAACATTACATTTTGTAAACTATATACTAAAAATTTAACAATGTATCTTACTTTTGTTTTGGATTTTGATTTGAATTTTTATTTCAACTTTAATTGAATTTTAATTTTATATTATTATAGATGTTAATCCTGTATATTATGCCGTATTTAATAAGTTATTTTTTGCAATTATGTATATGAAATAGTATACAAAATGTATCTTAATGACATATAATTTTTATTAACCGGAATTAGTGCATGTTGTGTTAATCTGTAATTAATTGATACACTTATGAACGCAATTTTATGTGTATTATAATTATGATTGTAATGTGTAAATCAATTGTTGATTAACCTAAATAAATAAATAAATAAACCTATTGTAAAACCAAGAATAAACCAATATTTAAGTATTTCGGAGTTTTATTTTCTAAGTCCTCGCCAAGAAGACCTGCGCATTCATTTGATGACCCCGACGTGATCAACTTCGACTGTATTCAAAAACGCCCAACGGTTGTCACGAAGTTCATTTGCAAGAAACGGAACTATTCTCCAGGAACGCGCCAGCATCCAGCTGCAGCAACATTTCCGTAAAGTAAAACAGTAATAAGAAATTGTATTACAAAAAGTTTTTTTTAAATCTACAAATTATATTTCAACAATATTAATTGTTTGCGGACAAAAACATTCAAATGTGCTTTCGTGCATTTTTCCAGTTCAGTATCCCTAAATCCATAGAGATTTAATTCATTTTTATTTACCACGCGTAAATTCAAAATTGCTTTGACTCCAAATGATTTATTGGCTTGTTAATATTTATTAAAGCTCGTTTATAAAATGCGTATGTCTATCTCAAACAAATTCCAAAACATTCATGCGAACTGCTGCAATTTAAATGTAAAATGTTTTATTGAGAGCGAGAATAACTTTTGAATTACCCCAATTCGTATGTAAAATCATAAGCCACGTCCATCGCGTTTATTATGAGGGGACCAACCGTATGATGAAAGTCCCAAAGAGTGAAAGTAGATAATACATATGTACGTACTATAACTTTTCTACAAAAACGAATCTATGCATACCCTCTGGTATCCATCACGGATTTGGATGTTTGTACAATTGTACTTACAAACAGAGTTAATTAATAATATCAACTTTTAAGACTTTTTGACTTCCACTTTTGAGCATCATCACTCCAAAAATGAGTAATGTCAACATTCCCACGCAATCAATGCTATTGTCTCAAGAAAGCGCTACTGTCCACTTTGCTAGTGATTGCGGAACTCGATTCTCCTTTACAATAAGAAGGAAATTATCCTACCACTCTGATTAACATAGGGATTTCTTTTCTAGATTATCCTCTCTTGCACAGATGGAATATGCATATTTTATTCTTTAGTCATAATTCTGTATGGTGACGGAGTGTGAATACTATTCACCAACCCAAATCTTAACCCTATACCAACACGTCTGACCAGCGCGGTATAGTAGGTTAATTTCCCTCTCATTATGGAGGAGGCCCGAGCCCAACAGTGGGACATTTATGGGCTGGGATGATGATGATTATGATGAGCCATCTTTTATGTCACCACACGAAAAATATTCTGCTAGTAACCCATCAACTACTTTTAAGTCTCCAACAAGAACATAGTCAGGTGGCACATAGACAATTATGATGAACTGAAATGAGTTGAAATAACGGGAGTGAACTTGACCTACAAATATTACGCTGTTCAAACGGGTTTATATAAAAACACTGTAGTTAATTCTTTAACTAATTATAGCAGGCTCTTAAGTTAGCAGTCATGGCCCTTCATCAAGGAAGCTATTCAAATTAAAACAAATCTTTTTCGGTAGACTGCTGGAAGAAATAAAGGAAAGAGAGACCTTAAGTTTGTTCTTTTATTTTTGAAAACTGACCACTAATAAAGTTAATATATCCAACGTATAATTGACAAAAAATATGGATTCATATGCCTCCCAAACTTCTTAATCATGAAGGTATGTTTCTCTTTACTATTTTATTTTTCATGCAATACTGAACTGAAATTCTATTTTCGATGCTTGGCTTTTTTGTCCACCATTAACCTCACAGTTTACGACTACCCTGCTCCCGGAGCAAATTGGCCACTCAATATTAAACATAGGACTTTACTCTGAGATTAACGTTACCTAATATCCACTTAAACCCTAATTCCCAACACGCCTAGTGATTTGTCATGGAATAAATGTTCTGTTCGAAGTCTCAATTGGATCTGTTATATTTTGCAATTAGTAACAGTACTGTTACTATTTGCAAAATATAACAAATAATGCTTCACGGCTATGATGATCCTATGAAAAAGCGTGCTACTAATGTAGATATGGTGATCATAACAAAACCTCGTGTCTTGGATTCAAATTCTGAGTCAAAAAATGTATTGTTGGATATTCTGCGAATTTCTTACATTTTAAATACACATACATATATATCATCATGCCATATCCCTTGCAGGGTGGGCAGAGAAAACAGAGTGCCAGAGAACTCTATTCTTGCATACTTCACTGGCTTCCTCAACATTCATAATTATCTTCATACACGCTCGCCGGTTTCGGAGACTCTTGACTCCATTGAAATTGTATGTAGAATTTAAATGATTTGGAAATTAAGTTAAATTATCAACAGCAAGCCCCAACCCATTTAAAATTGTCTGCGATTCTTCTTCTTTGACTACATATATTTGAAACTTTACCGTATACAAATTCAATACACAGCTATCATTTCATCTGTCTATATCATTCCGTAATTGCCCATTACTTCTACACAATAATAATCTGCTAATCACTGATAAATATTCAAATTATATCTATCTATTGCTTGCCTCATTATTATTAATACCATTTCTGTTGTAATCTAGGTATTATCTGCCAATTAGTTTCCCAAGCGGCGTAATAAAAATAATTATTCAATACTGGTTTCTGTCCGTGATTTCACCAGCGTAAAAAGTAACTTTTCCAAAGCTAAACTATACTTATCTCAAAGAAACCAGTACCGCGTATAAAAAGTATCCTGTATATTAATCCAGGAACTAACATGTGACAATTTTCAACCAAATATGTTCAACTGTTTACGAGCGATTGAGTAAGAAATTCTTTTTTTTTTGTTTTTTTAGCAATCTATCTATCACAGCAGCAGCAATCTATCACATTTAAGATATTAGTATGATCAGTATTATAGAGCTGAAGAACTTAAATATACACTTGTGGTATCTTGTTCAGCCATAATTCTTATTTTTTTTTGTAATATATATATTTGGAAAACGAAATATATTCTAGTTCTAAGGGTAGCACTAGAACTAATACTTGCTAAATCATCATCATCATTCTGCTACTCTTATCCCAATTACTTGGGGCGATACAATATGTACTCTTCTTTCATAGTACATATTGTAAAAGTTATTGGCAATAGTTTTATGACTGGCCGCCTGCCAGACGTCAACTGTTCTTGAAAATGTAATTGATGACCAAACGGCTTCAGATGGAGTTGGCCCAGGTCATTATAAGGCTTTCAGACGTCTTTTAGAAAAGGGGTCTACGCGTGAATGTGAGCAAAACCAAAATAATGGTCTTTGAAAGAGATGAAGCCAGAACAGATGTAAGAGTAACAATAGGTAATGATGTACTGGAGCAAGTGGATGAATTTGTATATCGTGGATGTGGATTTAGCCGAAATGGAAGGTGCACCACTGATATAGAGCGAAGAGTGAATGCGGGAAATAGAGTGAACGGAGCGTTGGGGCAACTTCTCGGCAGCCACCACCTCAGCAAGAAGGCACGTGTAGCAATACATAACGCAGTGCTTGTCCCAACATTACTGTATGGAAGCGAGAGTTGGGTATGCAGAAAAGAGTATGAAAGTAAAATTAATGCGGTCGAAATGCGATCTCTGCGGAAAATCTGTGGAGTTAGGCTGACCGACCGCATTCGTAACGACGACGTAAGAGAGCGAGTAGGTATGAAAGAGAGTACTGGTGTAAAGATGCGAAAGGGAATGCTCCGATGGTTCGGACATGTGGAAAGAATGCCGAACGAACGTCTGGTTAAGAAGATATATAATGCGAAAGTGGAAGGATGTAGGTACCGAGGGGACCGAGACTAACCTACCTAGACCAGATCGGTCATGTACTGAAGGAAGGTGGAGTCAAGAGTCTCCGAAATCGGCGAGCGTGTATGAAGAGAATTATGAATGTTGAGGAAGCGAGTGAAGTATGCAGAGATAGAGTTCTCTGGCATTCTGTTCTCTCTGCCTACCCTGCAAGGGATATGGCGTGATGATATGTATGTATGTAGATGTCTTTTACGACATCCGCGAGCTAAGTAAGGGTTAGTAGTATCCCTAGCCGCTACCACACAGCTCTAAATACGAGTACCAATACTTGCTAATTATGTTGCATAAAATTATATTTTAAATTTTAATTGACAAAATAATGAGCCTGCTGAGTTACCCGCCGGATTTTTTCAGCATGTCGTCGCATTCCGGTTAGATTATAAGATTAATTTGAAACGAAATATAAAATTAATAATATTTAAGTGCCCTCATGGAGCATTATATAAATTGAACGGTTTGATTAAATTTGATTTGATATGGAAGTATTAATTTTACTCTTGTAAATTTGATATCTTTGAAGTAGTGATACGCAAATATACTTTTCTTTCGCATGAGGATTACAAAAGACAATTTAAGTAAATAATTTACTGAGAGATAAGGAAATGTTGAAATAATATTGTTCATATTATAGCCATTTCAGGTGGAGTAAACCAATGTCTGCATAAAAATAGGGATCTTAAATACTTGGGGTCGATACACTATGTACCCCTCTTTCAGAGTACATATAGTAAAAGTTATTGGCAATAGTTTTATGACCGGCCGCCTGCTAGAAGTCAACCCTCCTTGGGAATGTAATTATTGACCAAACAGCATCTGATGGAGTTAGCCCAGGTCGTTATAAGGCTCCACAGGGTTCGGTCCTTGGTCCGACTTTGTGGAACGTCAGATATAATTGGATGTTGCGGGGCCAGCTTCCCCCGGGATGGGGATTATTTGTTACGCAGATGACACCCTCATCACGATGAGGGGGGCTGACTTCCGCAACGCCGTCCGACTGACAAGAGTCGGAGTAGCGCTCGTTGTTGACCGGATTGGCAAGTTGGGCCTGAGGGTCTCATTGGAGAAGACAGAGGCCCTCCTATTTTATGGTCCCAGCCAAGGTCTTCCCCGAGGGGCACAACTCAGTGTGTCTGGGGTTGCCGTACCGGTGCAGACCCGGATGAAGCACCTGAGTCTGCACCTGGACAGTAAATGGAATTTTGGGCCGCATTTTGCCCATTACTTCTACACAATAATAAAGTTAATACATAAAGTTCTACACAATAATGAAGCGAGTGAAGTATGCAAAGATAGAGTTCTCTGGCACTCTGTTCTCTCTGCCTAGCCTGCAAGGGATATGGCGTGATGATATGTATGTATTTTGCCCAGCTCGTCCCTAGGCTTTCAAAGTCGGCCGCGGCGCTGGATAGGCTTCTGCCCACTACTGGAGGTCCCGGATCGTCCTGCCGGCAGCTTTATGCCGGTATCTTGCGATCTATGGCGCTGTATGTTGCCCCGATCTGGTCGCAGTCACTCACCGCCTCCAATAAAGCTTTACTACGCAAGGCGCAGAGGGCTATGGCGGTGAGGACAATACGGGGGTACCGTACGGTGTCCTGGACTGTAGCTACATTGTTGGCGGGCGATCCGCCCTGGTCACTTCAGGCTAGGGCTCTGGCGGAAGCCTACCAGTTCTACGCTGCGGCGCGGGCAAATGGTGAACACGTCACCACGAGGAAACTGAGCAGGGCGAAAGAAGCGGCTCAAAGGGCAGTAGTCCGGCGGTGGAGGGAGGAACTAGAGTCTCCCGTAGCAGGACGGGGGACCGTTGAGGCGGTAGCGCCCCACCTTCACCGCTGGACGACACGAAGGCACGGCATACCTGTCCTTCAGGCTGACGCAGGCACTTACCGGACACGGGGTCTTCGGTAAGTACCTGCACCGAATTGGACGTGAAGAGGCCCCTGGATGCCATGAGTGTGGCACGCAAATCGATGACGCGCGTCATACCCTGGAGGTATGTCCCGCCTGGAGCCTCAGCGCCACGACCTGTCGGCGGTCATTGGAGCGGACCTGTCGTTGTCGACCGTCATCAACAAGATGCTTGACAGCGACAGGTACTGGACGTCGATGGCCTCTTTTTGCAAGGAAGTCATCTCTGCAAAGGAGGCCGTGGAGCGGGAACGCGAAGTACTCGCGTCTGCGAACTCGCTCCGCCGGCGGCGACCACAGGGACTGACAGGGAGGCGCCGCTACGCGCAACTCCTCCCACCGCCTTGACGGCTGACTGGTCGTGGTCAGATGGCCAAGCGTAGGGGTGTCGGGGATAGAATGTCACTAGACGATCTCTCCGGCATCCCGTAAAAGCGCGGAAGGGACCGCTGCTGGTTTTAGTGGGTATTCCGGCCGCCAACATCTATGGCCGGGCGAGTCCCACACACCCCCCCGTCTGTCATTCACGGGGGGGACAGTGCGTAAAAGCATTTCCACAGCGTAAACAAAAAAAAAAAGGTCGTTATAAGGATCTTATTTGTAGCCGCTACCACACAGAGCTACACGTTAGGGTACATAAGAAGAAAACCAATAATCTGAATCCAATTGATATTAAGTTTTCAAAATGATATTTTCTGATGTAAATATTTATAGCTTTTACTTTTATATCCTTATTTAATATATCATGTGAATGGTTACTGATGTTTACCCGAGCGATCCATCCATCCATCCATTCATCAGCCCGTAAACGTCCACACACAAACACCCGAGCAATATACATGTAAAATTAGAACTATTTTAACGGATTATCGCATTCATATTTCATTTTCACTTTTACTTATGTTTAAACCTATAATCTATCTCAAAGAGTATGTACGTATTAGTCTATCTAATCTAAGAAGTGCACTTTGACAGGTGTGTATGTGAACTAAATAATCGCTATCGAAAATATCCGATTTTAGTGAGAAATCGATATTGATTCTTTTTAATTAATAATCGGTTTATTTTTCAAAAAGGAGATGAATAAATTAAGTGATAAATTAATACTAAAACAAATTTAATTATTTCAGCATAAAATCTATTCATCATATTTAGTAGGATTAGGTTAAAACAAAAACTGGATATGTCAATAGCTATTTATTTAGGATCACTACTATTACTTGAATTATCATCGTCGCACATTAATAATTATTTCCTTATCAATAAAATTGTCGCAACGTACATCTCTGTCAAAATCTCTATTCTATTAATTATATTAATCATGTTTACGTTTAATAATTATATTAATCATGTTATGTTTATTGTTAATAATTAATTATGTTTACCAATTATTTAGATATTCGTGAATTGGAAGTTATCAAGCTGTATAGAACGTGATGACGTGACATTGCAAGATCGTCAATAATAATTACTATTTACCATGTTATTTTAATTTTAAATTAGTTTAACGAGTTTCAACCTTAGATTATTGTATAAGAAAGTCACCCGCAACATTAATTATGTAAATAACTTAATAGTTCTTTAAATTTTCAGTATTGTGTTTGCAATCGTGTGTATACGTTTGACCAAGGTTATTGTGTATTAAAAAATGCGAAACGTCAAAATGCACTTCTTAGATTAGATGAATCATATTCTATCTGATGCCGTTTAGGCAACATTTGCATGCCCAAACATGGTTGTCATGTGACAAACAACCGGTCATAAAACTATTGTCAATAACCTTTGCAATATGTACGAGTACATATTTTGTCGACCCAAAGTAATTGGGATAAGAACAGAAGTATGACGATGTTTCGACGTTTGAAACATCGAGAGAATAAAAATCGAATATTTTTTTTTTATTTCACTTATATCTTGGTGTAAAAAAAAAGGAATATAGGACCATGTAGGTCGTCATAAACTGGACCATAAAATATATATTAAGTCTTTAGTTATGTAGAAACTCTAGTGTACAGATGGTGTAATGGTTAAGATAACGTCTAACCTACCATGGTAGTATCGTAGTTCGATTGCCACGCAAGACATTACTTTGTACAGTACACAAACTGTTGTTCTAACTTTGGGCGTCATTTATGTGCGTTTATTGAAGTCAAAGTCTTCTAATGTGACTTCCAACAAGGTTGCGTTAAACGTTTATCGCAAAGGCACTCGAACGCATGCGCGTAGTATACCTGTTACAGGTCAGCGCGAGCGTTAGCAACGAGTAGCGTCCAATATTCCAACGCAACAGGAAGAGAGAAAGAAAGATACACAAAGGTAGAAAGTAGGAGAGAGAAAGAGAGTGAGTCGGTAGATCCCAAGCCCATGCGTGTAGTATTCTTGTTATGCACCGAAGTAAACAGTGTGAGCGTCGTGAAATTAGCTGAAATACGTACTCGTACTTGTTGTTCTATTTTAATTTATAATATTCATTATTTTCATAGGTTTAAGTTTTCACTTCTGTCGCCAGTCCTCATGACTGCTTTGTGTTTTTATGTTTACATAGTCCTCCATGATATAAGGATTATTTCCTTAGCAGGATATTGTGTGTTAAAAAAAAGCAAGTAGAAATTTAATACACAAGCATTTCGCGTTTTACGTAATATAAAGAGCCATATCTATATGGTTTATGTTAAGGGCACAAAACATCTCACGACACTATACGTGAGAATCAAGAAAAGTCTGCAGGATCACCGAAGGTAATTTTCTGGTAATACTAATAGCGGCATAAGCTGTGATTCTCTCTCTGAGAAAGTGTGATTTTTATCTGTTTATATTTCTGAAACATTTTTATATCAAAAAGGAAGGAGTATTGCATTATATTCTTACAATATCACCACACAAAAATTGTATATATTATATAGAAATAAAACGCAAATAAATGCAAACTTTTCACAAAGTAACAAACAAAACCAAAAACCAACAAGGAAATAATAAAAACTTTATTCATTTTTACGTCTCCAAATGCCATTGTTGAAAAGCAAAATTAAATAATAACACAGTCAAGATAATAATGAATATTTAAATAGACTCGGCGACAAATGGCGGAATTGATTTAAATTATTCTATTTCTGCAAACTTTTGTTGGTTTTTATGAGTGCATAAATGATAATTGATGATAAACATGGAGCAGTTGAATGCTTGATAATATTATGTATGCATGAAATGAACGAAAATTATGACAATAGGCGCTCATTTTTTTATAGAATTCGAGTTTGATAACAAATTAATGCCTTACTTCCTTTATTACGTTAATACCAGTGTATAGGATCATAAAGTAATTTTCATGTTGGGATAAATGTTATTGGGCGGTATGTTTATAAAGAATCTATATTTATTAAAATTAATATTTAAGATCTAATTCACTAGATGGTGCTGTATCGCCTGGCTAGATCAAGGTATGGTTTCGTTACAAAATTCAATGTAAATAGTTAACAACTTTTTATAATAAACGAGGGCAAACGCAAGAAGACAGAGGACTGAAGAGACTTAGATCAACGGTGACAACAGATCAAGTTGAACCAGCCTCGAGATCAGAATACATTGGTTTCATTTAAATTCCCTAGAATTCCCAACAATTGAAGTTCTACAGAATCTACAGTCCACCAGTTCAATAGCACCCATAGCGGTACTACAGGTTGTCCGCCAAAGAACTTCAATGTCTTCAACTGTAAAATCAAAATGACTGCACAAATAGTGTAGTGGTTAAGGTATTGATCTACCATGCCAATGTCATGGTTTCGATTCCTACATAAGACAATACTTTTCCGTTTACTTTTGAACTTAACAACGCTAACTCCATAAGGCAAGAGAGAGTTTACGAAGAGAGCAAAAAAAGCTCGTATAGCAGCATTTATAAGGAAACATTTATGAAGACACCTTTCAAATTTATCTTTATCTAACATTTGTAAAATCCCCCTCAATACAAGGATTATTTCCTTACAGTCGGCTGATGTCTTTAAAAAAATAAATGAAAATAAAAAAAAAGCCACTTACATTATGTGACAAAATGAACACCTCTAGCCTCTTAGAAAAACATAAGTAGTATTAAATTTCATATTTATTTTAAAAAAATATTAATAAGTCTACTAACTAACATTCTAATAAGCATTACTTATCTTAGTCCTCCCGTAACCATGAACCCTGTAAAGTGTTCGAGGCGTCGAGAAATTAAAAAACAAATAAAAACGCTATAAAAAATAGTTTAATTTCAAGCCTTTGTGTCGCGTTGGAAGAGTCCTAATACACATAGAATTAGCCTGCGTAAGAATCAAGCTCACGATAGTCGACATAAGTGGTCAGTATTTAGATCTAATGATCTACTGTCGCTATTTTGGATATTTGTGCAGTCATCAATACATTCACATCAATTCATCATTCATAATTCAATCTTTTACCATCCTCTGCTGGGTGTACGCCTCCCTCATACAAAATGGGCCCGTAGGTTAACGCCGACCCACCGAAGACAAAGATCGGGTACCGGTGGTCCGCTCGCACGTCGAAGAGAGAGGAGTTTTACGGTGGGTCTATGGGGTCACGCGCCGCCTTTACGTCACCCCGGACCGATTTGGCGGGGCGAGACGCATCCATAGTCCACCAATAAAAAAAAAGGTTAACGCCGACTTATACAACGCCCACGGGCAAGTAAGGGGTGAGGACAATTGTATTCTTATCCTGTCGCCATTAAATGATTCGTATTCGTCTTTTTTTATTGCTTATGGCGGCAAAGGAGTAAGCAGCTCACCTGATGGTAAGTATTACTGTCGCTTACGGACCTTAGCAATACCAAGAGTACAGCTAAGCCGCTGTCTACCAAACAAAACCCACCCACAGTTTTCGGTTTTCTTGCTCACTGAACGAAGCGCACCAGCATATTGTCACTGCTCAGACGTCGATTTTATAGGAAAGTGTGGATGGACGAACTGGTCCGTGCTGTAGACAGAAAACTGTCAACAATGTGGCCCTACTATTACCGTATTTCATATACTTGCTATGATTTATCTTAAAACCTCTCTATTTAGACTAAATCTTTATCTTAAAACCTCTCTATTTAGACTAAATCTTTATCTTAAAACCTCTCTATTTAAACTAAATCTTTATCTTAAAACCTCTCTATTTAGACTAAATCTTTATCTTAAAACCTCTCTATTTAGACTAAATCTTTATCTTAAAACCTCTCTATTTAGACTAAATCTTTATCTTAAAACCTCTCTATTTAAACTAAATCTTTATCTTAAAACCTCTCTATTTAGACTAAATCTTTATCTTAAAACCTCTCTATTTAGACTAAATCTTTATCTTAAAACCTCTCTATTTAGACTAAATCTTTATCTTAAAACCTCTCTATTTAGACTAAATCTTTATCTTAAAACCTCTCTATTTAGACTAAATCTTTATCTTAAAACCTCTCTATTTAGACTAAATCTTTATCTTAAAACCTCTATATTTAGACTAAATCTTTATCCTCTCCTAATCTACCCTATTCCTTATCCACAATATTTTCATCTTTTATTCACTCAGTAAACCTACACGACGATAGAGAAATATGTATACAGGTTATGGGTTTAAATACTTTGGTTTTTAAACCGCTTCGAGCAGTTTAGCCGACATGCGACCAAGCCTTATTCCTCAACAAAAAACTAAAAAAATATCTATTCAAATAAAAAAATAATGAAAACCAAAAAGAAAGTATAATCTAATAAAAAAAAACTATCCAAACTACTAAAATAATCCTTAACTCTTAACAAGCCATTTTTAAAATGTGAAAACCATGTAACATTTTATTTTGTGAGTCTAGTAGTTTTATCGTTACTTACTAATACGATAGCCACTTGTGTGAAAACTAGCTGAGTGGAAAGTGCGATGATGTGTCTATGCTGATAGTGATTACAATTTATGGCCAATGCACGTTCACTAGTCCATGGTACGTTCGTTTTAAAGTGCTTTCACGAAGTAGCTTGTATTTTAGTTCATACAACTCAAAATATTTTAGTTAATTATATAATGAGAATTTTATTAAATTATCAAATGAGATTTATAAAAACTCGATTACTAGCGAAAATCGTTCTGCCACCGATTGGAACGGATTTATGGGTTCGAATCCCACTTAAGACAATCATTTTTCGCTCGTAATCGAGTTTTTATAAATAATCAAGCATATTAAATGCTAATAATATATATATATATATATATATATATATATATATATATATAACATCTAGACTCGAAATAAATCCCTATACCAACCCGTCTGCTCAAGGTGCTATAGCAGATAAATTTCCTTCCTATTATGGAGAAGACCCAAACCCAGTCGTGGAATATATATATGAGCTGATATAATTATTATGTATATATTATTATTATCTTATATATTATTATATAATTATTATTACATCCAGTAGGTATGTATAAAAACTAGAAATTGAAATAAAGATTTTAGACATATAAATAGTTTATGTAAAAGACGTAAGTAGAAAATAAAACGGAAAAGATTCTTAATTTTGAAAATTATCTCGAAGTCGCCGCAAAATGGATTATGTTAATTAATTAAACGTGTTTTTTTGTATACTTTGAAGAGTAATTTGTGATTTAATTTATAAATTCAAAGAAACTCAAGTGAAGACATAGAAAAATACCTTTATGTGAAAATTACTTTGCTAACAAAAAGAGGCTACAAAAACCATTTCATCACAAAATT
The DNA here is from genome assembly GCA_905163515.2 of Lymantria monacha. NCBI lineage: Eukaryota > Metazoa > Arthropoda > Insecta > Lepidoptera > Erebidae > Lymantria > Lymantria monacha. The sequence continues at coordinate 21,154,489 of LR991100.1, forward strand.
TTAACGTTTTAGACACAATTTCATAATTTTATGTGACTCTTAAGCGGGAAAACGACAAGACAAAATATAAAAAAAATGTAAAATTGTCTCTTAATATTTTTTGCTCTTATTCTAAGACATTTATTTAGTGCTGTGCTACTGCAGATACGAATCAAATCTTATATTTCTCGTGGGTGACGTAAAATACGTGCTTTTTTTTTTTGGGGGGGTGGGCTACGGTCGGCGCACTCCTCGCACCACTCCATCCGGGGTGACAGAGGAGCGTAAGCGCGCACACCCGTAACCCACCCGTGACGTCGCCTTCGTCGTTGGGCCGACCACTGGAGCAGAGTGACTTGACGTCAGTGGTCGGCCCGACGGAATACCCCTGAGGAGTACCCTATCCTCGACCGACATCCCCCCCTCGGGTAGGATGTCGGTCTTTCCTCACGCGGTCGGCCTCTCGGCGGGTGACGGACTAATTCCCCGATCCAGTCACCCGCGGCCTTGGCTAGGGCGGCATCAGGCGCAGGTAATCGCACCTGCGCTGCCCCAGTCGCCGGCGGCGGCTCGCGCCGTCGACGTAAAACACGTGCTGGGCCAACTCCATCTGATGTCAACCGGTCAACAATAACATTCGCAAGGATGGTTGATATCATGCAGGTGGCCGGTCATAATTTTATCTCTAAGGGGGGTGTATAATCAGAGCAAAGTTTGTATGGGACAACGTGATTCCTTGGTCCAATCTATTTCAAATTTTGCATAAACATTCTTTAACAGAATTGATGAAAGACTTGATTCATATTTTATTGAGAATTATCTCCTAACTGGGTTAAAAAGGGGTGGAAAGTTATTTTAGGGATGATTTGCTTTAAAGTTGATATCAATACTTCTTAGTGATTTTGATTTAAAAGACATGTTATTTTGACACATGTTTGAAAACTCAATCTGATTATATTCAAAAAATCGGCCAAGAGTGACGGTTCCGTACCGTATCTATAAATGGCAAAATAATCATGTTGTTGTATGGGAGCCCATCTTAAATTCTTTATTTGATTTATTTTAATTTAATTATTTATTTCTTAAGTGTAAAAGTAAAAAATTTATTACTAAAGATTCTGTGAATATTTCAAACGTCTACTTATTTTTGTTATCAATATCGAGCAAAAACGAGCAAAAAGATTACTTTTGTTGTGTGGGAGCCCACTTAAATATTTATTTTATTATTTTTTAGTATTTGTCATTGAAGCGGTAAAAGAATTTCATCATGTGTGAAAATTTCAACTGTCCAACTATCATGGTTCATGAGTGCAACCTGGTGACAGACAGGCGAAGCAACGGACGGACAGCGGAGTCTTAGTAATAGGGTCCTGTTTTATCTTTTCGGTATGGAAGTCTAAAAAGGTTGATGTCACATAAACGTTTGGTACAGTGCAAATAGTTTTTAAAATTGAAATGTCTCGAGTGTCCCCGCTCTATATTAGTATGGTGTTTAGAGGTTTCTAAGCTTTAGAAAGGTCATGTACTTTTAGGACACGGCCTCATATGAACGTAGACTTTGAAATTTGAAATGATTGGACGGTAAATTTCTAAGCAGAATATTGTAATTCAAAGCCATGGTAAGGTTAGATACCTTGCATCAAATAACTGAAATCTATCGCTCACACGATGCATTACAGTTTGCGTGACAATATCCGTTTGTGTCATGCTACGGTGATGGTCGATACACTAATTTAGTCAAAAGGAGTATAAGATCATCTGCTATATTTTCGTTCGCTGTTTAGCCAGTTTTTAATCAATATGTTTGCGAAAACCGAGACAGGAAGGATGAGTTATAATAGGAACAATCAGTATATATAGCGATAGGAAGACAGGACTTTCATGCTGACCAGCTGGGTCTCAAGACGCTATGACGTTTGTGCGCTACTACGGTCATTCAGTTCTCTTTATACCACTTACTTACAAATATTTCAGATCATTCGAAGGGGTTAAATATCGATATAAATCCTTCGAGTAAGTGATGAACACCGAGGGTGTTATAGGTTAACCGGTCAAGTTTCTAAATACACTGAAACCTCCCGATCTCCCAACGCACATATTAAAATTGAGAGTTGGTACGCCAATTATGTTGCTGTGGAATAAAAATCCGCTAAAATTATGCGATGCCACCAGATTGCAGGTGAAAACATTACATCGCAATGTAATCGGAGCCACTATACTGGCCGGTTGTTCTCGACCGGAGTGTGTATCTAGGATTCTTTTAATACTATCAAATTCGTAATACCTCGAAGTTCAGAGAGTGTAGTTTGCCATCAAAGTCTACTTCGCAATGACCATAAACAAATCTCAAAGTTAATCTCTTAAGGTAGCGGGTGTAGACTTGAGAGAAAGCTGCTTCGCCCATGGGCAGGGCATATGTGACATGCTCCAGAGTAAGCTCACAAAGTAGTCTGATAATTCTAGCATCCTCAGCAAAAGCAAAAAACATTGTTTACATAAAGATACTGTACTTAGTGTAGTATTGCAGGTGGATGGACCAGGATGAATGATCCAAAGAGTGGTCAACGTCCTCATGGCGACGCCTTGGCATCACTGCTGTTTGTTGCCTTGGCATCGACGATGATGCCCGAAAGGATAACCCACCGGGCAGGCTATGGATATCAAGGAAGCGGTATTAGTAGACGACATAATATCGATGAAAAGCAGGGTGGGTTATGGGGCCGCAAACCGCCCTTCCGTCGCCTTGGTCGGAATGGGCGGGGTTTGTTCAAATCATAGTCTGCTAAGAAAAAAGTTTCGTGTTTATAAAATATAACCAAATTTTATTTCATTTTCTTGTTTATTTCTTTAACCTTTAAATTTCTACACTATAATACAGATTGTTGTATTTTACAAGTATATAAATATTTAAACAAATCTTTATATGTTATAACAAAATTATGAAGGTAAAAAAACAATCAAAGATTCTATTAGAATCAATTTCGACGTTTACGCCGACGAAGTCGCGGGCGAATGCTAATTATATATAAAATCGATTATTTATTGATAACTAAATTAACATAAGTACGAATTAAGGAGTATGCGACAACAAGGAATGATTAAACAAAAAATACCAATTTTTTTTTCAGGTTTTTTGAGTTCACGGGAAGTAACCCTATAGGTTTTGATTCCCTTGCGAGTGTCGAAAATTTGCAGAAATTTGCGACATAAACGGCTGTATCTTTTGATTGTGTTAGCTTAGAAGTTTGATTTTTCACAGCTCGAAGGGACAGTAGACTTAAGTATTTGATATAAATTTCAGCTTGATACCTCCACGCGTTCCTGAGAAAAAGGGTCTTGACAGACAGACAGACAGATGGACAGACGAACAGACGGACGGATGGACGGACGGACGGACAGACGACAGACGGACAACAAAGTGATCCTATAAGGTTTCCGTTTTATCCTTTCGAGGTACGGAACCCTAATAAAAAGAATAGAGATAATATACAATTAAAAACGCAATTAAAACAAATGGACAGACCACACAGCCTTTCGAAATAAAATCTTAGTCTAAATTTGCAGAATAAGAAAATAATACTGAATTTTTTCATTTGAGAAATTGTCTAACGTAAACAGGAAATAAAATATGCAGTTCGTAAACTAGAAAGTGGAGCTCCACGAACAAATAGCTCACTAATTAAAATGCTCGAATTGAATGACTCTGAACCACAGAGTGAGGGCACGTATTAACGGCACTGAATATCGCGCTTTTGTATTCGCTAGCTTTATTTTATTTTTTCTTGAATAAGATTTTATTTACGCATGGAAAGTTTTACTCTTAGAAAAATGAAAACTGTTTGAAAATGTCGTATTTGTGACTTGGTTGGCGTTGATAATAGCACTTCAACGAAATATGCCTCTTCAATTTTCTTTTTAACAAAGGTGAATTTATGTTGAAATAGAATAATATTCACGTAGAAAATATTCCACGAAACTTTAAGAATATTGATATATTATTTATACATAAAATGATGATGAACTTGTATGATTTCATTTTAAATGGATATTTTCACTATAATTGATTCTTAGCAGATAAACACCATAACATTTTTTTTTTCTTGTGGTGGGCTATAGATGTAGTCGTCGTTCGACGATCGCGGCTCTGTTGCGCCTGAGGGACGTGGCGACTGAGGCCGTCACCGGCGGGGGAGTGCTGTTGGTGGTATCCCTGGACATCGCCAACGCATTCAATAGTCTGCCATTTAGCTGCGTCAGGGAGGCGCTCCGATATCACGGAGTGCCAGTTTACCTGAGGCGGCTAGTGGCAGACTATTTGGAGGGGCGCAGCGTCCTCTACACCAACCGAGTAGGGGACGTTGTGCGAACGCCCATGACGTGCGGTGTTCCGCAGGGGTCGGTCCTCGGACCCACCCTGTGGAACATCGGCTACGACTGGGCGTTGAGGGGGAGCCTCCCGCCCGGGCTGGGCGTGATATGTTACGCCGACGACACGCTCGTCACAGCCCGTGGTGGGACGCTGGAGGAGGCGGCAAGCCTGGCGACTCTCGGCACCGAGGAGATCGTCAGGCGGATCGGGGCGCTGGGGTTGAGGGTGGCCCTGGACAAGACGGAAGCCCTCTTGTTCCATTGGCCCCGCATGGGCCCTCCCATCGGCGTCTCGATCACCGTCAATTCGGTTGATATCAGCATCCGGGCCCATATGAGGTATTTGGGCCTGGTGCTCGACGGGCGATGGTGGTTCCGGGAGCATTTCCGCAAACTCGCTCCACGGCTTGTCGGCGCGGCGTCCGCCCTATCATGGCTTATGCCGAATGTGGGCGGACCGAGCGCTACCTGCCGACAGCTGTACGCAGGGGTCATCCGGTCGATGGCCCTGTACGGCGCACCGGTGTGGGCGGGATCCCTGACCGTCCGACTCAGGGCTCTTCTGTGGCGACCACAGAGGGCCATGGCGGTCAGGGCCATACGCGGGTACCGCACGGTGTCGACGGAGGCAGCGTGTCTATTGGCCGGGACCCCTCCATGGGACCTGGAAGCGGAAATGCTCGCCGGTTTGTATCGGCGGATGTTGGGGGTGCGAGCGGAGGGCGGTGTGGTCTCGTTGAGGGAGCACACCGCCTGGCGCGTCGACGCCCGCCGCGACATCATTGCCCGTTGGGCAGTCCGGCTGGAGAGGCCTCGGTTCGGTGTGCGGACCGTGGAGGCCTTCCGGCCGGTGCTGATGTAGTGGCTAAATCGGCGGCACGGGGTGCTCTCCTTCCGACTGGTGCAGGTTTTGACGGGGCATGGATGCTTCGCCAAATACCTGCACACGGTCGTAAGGAGGGAGAGTACACCGTCCTGCCACCACTGCGATTGCGACGAGGACACGGCGCAGCATACGCTCGAGGTTTGTGCCGCTTGGGCAGAGCAGCGTCGTGAACTCGTCGCGATCATCGGTGCTGACCTGACGCTGCCGACCATCGCCAGGGCGATGCTCGACAGCGTCAGGAACTGGGACGCGGTCGCATCCTTCTGCGAGGCAGTAGTCTCGCGGAAGGAGGCGGCGGAGCGCGTGCGCGAGGAGCGTCTCCTCGAAGACGCGAGCCGCCGCCGGCGACTGGGGCGGCGCAGGCGCGATTACCTGCGCCTGATGCCGCCCTAGCCGAGGCCGCGGGTGACTGGATCGGGGATTTAGTCCGTCACCCGCCGAGAGGCCGACCGCGTGAGGAAAGACCGACATCCTACCCGAGGGGGGGACGTCGGTTGAGGAGAGGGTACTCCTCAGGGGTATTCCGTCGGGCCAACCACTGACGTCAAGTCACTCTGCTCCGGTGGTTGGCCCAACGACGAAGACGACGTCATGGGTGGGTTACGGGTGTGCATGCTTACGCCCCTCTGTCACCCCGGACGGAGTGGTGCGAGGAGTATGCCGACCGTAACTCGCCCAGAAAAAAAAAAAAAAAAAAATAGATGTAGTCGCGCCCCACGAAATCGGTCCGGGGCAACGGAATAGGCGGCGCGCAACCCCATAGACCCATCCTGCAAGCACCTTTCTTCGCCGTGTGAGCGGGCCACCGGTATACGATCTTTGTCTTCGGTGACCCGCCCGGCAGCCATTATCCCAAAATAAAATAAAGTATATGAGTTCAGCGGAGCATATCTTCTACCCCTCACAATTGCCGGTAAAGGAAACTTTTTTAAAGACAGCTCGCATTAAGGAATAAATCCTTTTGTCACACATAATTACAGGAAACAAATCACACCTATACTCAGAGCAATTGTTTGAACAATACACAAAGAACTGTCTTGCATAGGAATCGATTGGATGACACGCAGCACATGTACTGTTAGACCACTCTGCCCTATACCGTTAAAGTTGTGTAAATAGCAGATTCTGTAGTGAACCGTTATAGAATTTTTTAGCACGTGAAATATGTTATTCGTTTTTCGTCATGAATTCAGTTCTACTTAGTACTACTTAGTTTTAATTGCCGCGCATTATTTGAAAAAAATACTATACAAGCCTAGGCCACAACTAGGAATTGATGGACTTACGTATGTATGCCTCGACTACGCCTCGACCCACATTTACACGTTCGTCCATCAATACCTCTTTTGCTGGCCGCTGCAGTAATGTACTATTAAAACATCATCATCATCAACATCATTATCATCAATTATTGAAAGGAGAATGAGGATGGTGTCCGATGGTTTAGTGTGTGAGACACAAGGAAGTTTCAGGAGTGGAAGGGGATGCATGGATCAAGTGTTCTCTCTGCGCAACATTGTGGAGAAGCATCTGGCTCTAGGTCAGAGGGTTTTCTGCAGTTTTGTGGATCTGGAGAGAGCATTTGACACGGTTGTACGAAAGGAACTTTGGGACATTTTACCGGAGTATGGTATTAACGGTAAACTGCGACAGGCTGTGCAATCAAGTTACATGGGCTGTAGAGACTGTGTGCGGCTTGATGATGGAATGTCGCTTTGGTTTGACGTCAATATCGGCGTTAAGCAGGGGTGCGTTCTGTCAGCCGGGCTGTTTATCATATATCTGGATAAATGTCTCCAAAGGTTGAACGATATGAATGTGGGAGTCCAGATGGGCGACTCAGTGGTCACTGCTCTGCTTTATGCAGATGATGCAGTCCTGCTGGCACAGTCAGCAACTGACCTGCAGACCCTAGTCGACACAATGACAGAAGATTGTAAGAAAATGGGTCTACGCGTAATTGTGAGCAAAACTAAAATAATGATCTTTGAAAGAGATGGAGCCAGAACAGATGTAAGAGTAACAATAGGTAATGATGGAGCAAGTGGATGGATTTGTATATCTTGGATGTGGATTTAGCAGAGATGGAAGGTACACCACTGATATAGAGCGAAGAGTGAATGCGGGAAATAGAGTGAACGGAGCGTTGGGGCAACTTCTCGGCAGGCACCACCTCAGCCAGAAGGCACGTGTAGCAATACATAACGCAGTGCTTGTCCCAACATTACTGTATGGAAGCGAGAGTTGGGTATGCAGAAAAGAGTATGAAAGTAAAATTAATGCGGTCGAAATGCGATCTCTGCGGAAAATCTGTGGAGTTAGGCTGACCGACCGCATTCGTAACGACGACGTAAGAGAGTGAGTAGGTTTGAAAGAGAGTATTGGTGTAAAGATGCGAAAGGGAATGCTCCGATGGTTCGGACATGTGAAAATAATGCCGAACGAACGTCTGGTTAAGAAGATATACAATGCGAAAATGGAAGGATGTAGGTACCGGGGGAGATCGAGACTGACCTACCTAGACCAGATCGGTCATGTACTGAAGGAAGGTGGAGTCAAGAGTTTCCGGAATCGGCGAGCGTGTATGAAGAGAATTATGAATGTTGTGGAAGCGAGTGAAGTATGCAAAGATAGAGTTCTCTGGCACTCTTTTCTCGCTGCCTACCCTGCAAGGGATATGGCGTGATGATATGTATGTATGTGTATGTATCATCATCAACATCATCTCAGATCGTATTTGTCGCACGGCTGTGTTCGAGCCTCCTCCATATTGGGAGGGTAATTGACATACTATACCACGCTGGTCCGACCTGTTAGTATAGGGTTTTGTTTCGAGTTTCCTTTTCTCACATAGATATTAATGCGTTTTATATCCCTTAGTCATCTCGTACGATCATCTACGGGTAACATAGGAGAATAAATTGTATTGTTACTCAGTCACCACACGGAAATTTATTATAACATATAAATTAAAAATAACAAGTCCGCTGAGTTTCTTCCCGTTTCTTCTAAGTTTATAGTCTCGTTCCGATCCATTGTTAGCTTATTTTGAATTGTGGTCTCACTGAGGGAGCTCACCGCCTGGCGTGTCGACGCCCGCCGAGACGTCATTGCTCGTTGGGCAGTCCGGCTGGAGAGGCCTCGATTCGGTGTGCGGACTGTGGAGGCCTTCCGGCCGGTGCTGATGCAGTGGTTAGAACGGCGGCACGGGGTGCTCTCCTTCCGACTGGTGCAGGTTTTGTCGGGGCATGGATGCTTCGCCAAATACCTGTACACGGTCGTCAGGAGGGAGAGTACACCGTCCTGCCACCACTGTGATTGCGACGAGGATACGGCGCAGCATACGCTCGAGGCGTGTGCAGCTTGGGCAGAGCAGCGCCGTGAACTCATCGCAATCATCGGTACCGACCTGACGCTGCCGACCATCGGCAGGGCGATGCTCGACAGCGTCAGGAACTGGGACGCGGTCGCAGCCTTCTGCGATACAGTAGTCTCACGGAAGGAGGCGGCGGAGCGCGTGCGCGAGGAGCGTCTCCTCGACGACCTGAGCCGCCGCCGGCGACTGGGGCGGCGTAGGCGCGATTACCTGCGCCTGATGCCGCCCTAGCCGAGGCCGCGGGTGACTGGACCGGGGAATTAGTCCGTCACCCGCCGAGAGGCTGACCGCGCGAGGAGGGACCGACGTCTGCTCCGGGAGGGGGGGGACGTCGCTCAAGGGGAGGGTACCTCTCAGGGGGTATTCCGTCGGGCCGGCCACTGACGACAAGTTCACGCTGCTCCAGTGGCCGGTCCAACGACGTAGGCGAGGTTCGTGGGTGGGTTACGGGTATGCGTGCGTACGCCCCTCTGTCGCCCCGGACGGAGTAGTGCGAGAAGAGCGCCGACCATAACCCACCCCAAAAAAAAAAAAAAGCTTATTTTGAATTAATTTCAAACAGAATATAAAATTGACAGTATGTTAGTACCCTTATGGGGCTTATCCATAATAAATGATTTGATCATAAACCATCTGTTAATATACGTAATAAAGTAAATAAATACACCAAGTGCGAGTTGTACTTGCGCGCGAAGGGTTCCGTACCATTATATATAAAAAAACCTCTATTATTGTATGGGAGCCCCTTAATTATCTATTTTATTTTATTTTAATTAATTATATAATATTTAAAGAGAATATGAAACTAAATATTCTGTGAATAGTTAAAGCGTTTACCTGTCACCGTTATTAGTATCGAGTAAGAAACGGCAAAAAATCAAGTTTGTTGTATGGGAGCCCTTAAATATTTATTTTATTTTTAGTATTTGTTGTTATAGCGGCAATAGAAATGCATCATCTGTGATAATTTCAATTGTCAAGCTATCACCGTTCTTGAGATAGCCTGGTGACAGACGGACCGACGGACGGCGAAGTCTCCGTAATAGGATCCCGTTTTTACCTTTTGGATACGGAACCCAAAAAAATATGTACAATAATAATAGTTCACATATAATTTGAACACGTCTCACTATTTCCTATTGCAGAAGATACCAGTCGTGTGAACATATAATTTAATTTCCTTATAACATAAAACATCGGATTTAGAAGATAACTCACGTTATATTGCCCTTCAATATTCTCTCTACTGCACGTAGGATATGTGCTATATTTCCATTAGACAGCCTTCCAAAATCCTCTCTATTGCATTCAGATTTCGTCCAGAAAACATAGGCGGCTTAATGTTTTGATTGCACAAATGCCTTAGTGGTTAAGATATCTGGCTTTTGTGTCGGGATCATTGATTCGATTCCCAGGCAGCACAATATTTTGTGAAATCCACTAATTGTTGTTCTGAGTCTAAGTATAGTTTTGGTCTTTGAATTATATGTTAATACAGTCCACGCCTATTGCCCTAGACCCGGGTGTTGTTTGTTTGAAATAAAATAAAATAAAACGCAAATAGTTTTATACCGCCTATATCCAACCTTCATTCAATTTCTACTTATCATTTACCTTATCATGATAGATTTATGTATTCTACCGCGTTGAGAAATTCCTAGAGTAATAATTTGAAAATGAAAATTACGTATTATTATTAAATTATATGTACACAAAAGCAATTTATGAGGAAATAATTTTGAAAAAAATCTCCTTCAGATACCAATCAAAATAAAATGAATGAATACCTACTACAAGTTTTGCATCTCTACTGCATTTTCTTTTTTTTTTACACCATCTTGCACTAAGAAAATAATCCATGTATTGTAGGGGACTTTACAAACAAACATAACACAGACAAATCACACCCAGACTCAGAACAACACTCTCTCTGAAGATTGTTTCTTTTCTCTAATAACTAAAAATAAACGAGTTTTTTTTAATAATCTTTTCATTTGGAAATCTTCTTGTTCTCTCGCATGTATCAATATTTAAAAACATAAATTTTGAAATGATATAATTGCAATTTCTAAGTATTAGTTCATTTACAGTAATAAATTCTTAACTCTACTAGTTATTTGTATTTAAAAATTATTTGGACCGGTCCACTAGTATATAATGTAAATAATGAATATTTTCAAATAAATTATTTTATATGTTATTCGAACGCTAAGGGTTTGTTTACATGTTGTAAACAATTAAAATTACTAACTGTAGTTACTAATGAGCGGAACCCAAAAGTTAGTTAGAATTTGGCTCATAACATTAATTGGCAATAAAGGCGATGTGTTTCTCATGCTAAGTAGTAAGCTAAAGTTATTATTAATTGTTGAAAATACCATCATTAGACAACCCTAATTAAGGTGTAAACATATACGGCGAAATGAATTAATACGCCTTCCAGCAAGCCAAAAGTTAGATGTGAAATCTTATCATCAAATAAACTGGTAATCATATATCATATTATAGAAAGAAAAGAAAATGGAATAGTCTTTGGAATAGCGTCGGTGTACTGATATAATAAAAGAAATATAAATAAATAATAAAAGATTTTTTTTTTAAGACAACCATCCTTTTTTTTCTTGCGGTGGGCTATGGATGTGGTCGCGCTCCGCCAAATCAGTCCGGGGCGATGGAAGAGACAGTACGTAACCCCACAGACCCACCGTCCAAGGACTCCTCTCCTCGCCGTGCGAGCGGGGGTATCCGATCTTTGTCTTCGGTGGCAAAGATAACCATTCTGCACTAACGAAATAATCCTTATATTGCGTTGACTTTACAAACATGCAATTAATGCAGAAAGTCAAGAGTCAAGAAAAAATTGTTTGATTTTAACAAATTAGAAGCTAAAACACACATTGTTAAAAGCTACACTAATATTAATTCCAATCTATAACGAGAAGGGAATTCGGAGGCCATATTTCATTCGCCATCCAAATCACAGAGACGATTAGTTCGAGAATCACTAAGCGGTTTTAAATTTACAGACGGCCCTTGCTTATAACTGATTTAACCTATCTAGTGCTTAATCTATCTAACTTATTTAATCTATCCATGTCGGATAATTATTAGATCTAATTCTGAATTTATATTTCAAAATTTCTTAAATGATATAATTCATCTCAGCTGATATATGTCCCACGGTTGGGCTCGAGCCTCCTCCATAATAGAAGGGAAATTGACATACACACACCTAGCTGCACCCCTGGTATTGCAAAGATCCATGAGCGAGAGTAACACTTACCATCGGGTGTACTGCTTGCTCGTTTGCTACCATACGCAATAAATATTTACATTGCATGATGTTTACAAACATTTTCTAAAAAATGATTAAAATGGCTTTATCAACATTTCTTCTTCGTGTCCTAACAAAGAGGATGATAGGTACCTCATAGGTAGGCACATACATTGTTTTCTTATCCCGTCATCACCATCATTTTGGCTCATATATGTTCTACTCCTGAGCCTGAGCCTCCTCTGCAATGGGAGTAAAATTCTCTTTAGCGCGCTAGTCAGACGTGTTGGTATAGGGTTTCTTTTCGAGTTTCCTTCTCTCTCATAGATGTTTTATGTGTTTTATATCCCTTAGTCGTCTCGCACGATCACTCACGGGTAAGATAGGGGCTGGTGAATTATAATCTTACTCCGTTACCACCCGGAAACAAAATAAAATAAATGTGATGAAATGAAATAATTAATCACATAGAATGCAACTTAAATACTTAATCACGTATAATACAATTAGAGCGTATAAATAAATAATTAACTAAAATATTTACGAATTAATTTTAATGCTATCTATATAATAATAAAATATAATAAAAAAATTTCTTCAAACATATAAACGACAAAAGAAAAAAATATTTACAGTAGTAGCCTTTTTTGGTAGGCTATGGTCTAGACACACGCTGTCTGTGTCGTCCAGGGCGACGGGATGGCAGCGCGTGGCCCTATGACCCATGGTATTTCCCCCCCATCGGGTCGACCACTGGACACTAGTAGCCTAAGAGATGTTTACATGTTATAAACAAAGGGTTCGAATCCCGCTTGCGACATCAATTTTTCATTTCGTAATCGGATGTTATAAACAGTTGAAATGACTAATAGTACCAGCTAATTCTAAATATTTCTTCAAAAAATTAAACATCAGAGCAGTATTTTATTTATCATTCATCATCTTTAGTACATTTTACCGGAGTATGGTATTAACGGTAAACTGCTACAGGCTATGCAGTCCAGTTACATGGGCTGTAGAGCCTGTGTGCGGCTTGATGATGGAATGTCGCCTTGGTTTGACGTCAATATCGGCGTTAAGCAGGGGTGCGTTCTGTCAGCCAGGCTGTTTATCATATATCTGAATAAATGTCTCCAAAGGTTAAACGATATGAATGTGGGAGTCCAGATGGGCGACTCAGTGGTCACTGCTCTGCTTTATGCAGATGATGCAGTCCTGCTGGCACAGTCAGCGACTGACCTGCAGACCCTAGTCGACACAATGACAGAAGATTGTAAGAAAAGGGGTCTACGCGTGAATGTGAGCAAAACCAAAATAATGGTCTTTGAAAGAGATAAAACCAGAATAGATGTAAGAGTAACAATAGGTAATGATGTACTAGAGCAAGTGGATGAATTTGTATATCTTGGATGTGGATTTAGCCGAGATAGAAGGTACATCACTGATATAGAGCGAAGAGTGAATGCGGGAAATAGAGTGAACGGAGCGTTGGGGCAACTTCTCGGCAGCCACCACCTCAGCCAGAAGGCACGTGTAGCAATACATAACGCTGTACTTGTCCCAACATTACTATATGGAAGCGAGAGTTGGGTATGCAGAAAAGAGTATGAAAGTAAAATTAATGCGGTTGAAATGCGATCTCTGCGGAAAATCTGTGGAGTTAGGCTGACCGACCGCATTCGTAATGACGACGTAAGAGAGCGAGTAGGTATGAAAGAGAGTATTGGTGTAAAGATGCGAAAGGGAATGCTCCGATGGTTCGGACATGTGGAAAGAATGCCGAACGAACGTCTGGTTAAGAAGATATACAATGCGAAAGTGGAAGGATGTAGGTACCGAGGGAGACCGAGACTAACCTACCTAGACCAGATCGGTCATGTACTGAAGGAAGGTGGAGTCAAGAGTCTCCGAAACCGGCGAGCGTGTATGAAGAGAATTATGAATGTTGAGGAAGCGAGTGAAGTATGCAGAGATAGAGTTCTCTGGCACTCTGTTCTCTCTGCCTACCCTGCAAGGGATATGGCGTGATGATATGTATGTATGTATCTGTACTATAATTTCTTTTTTTTTTTTCAATTTACACATAGCTATATAACGGACCCTTTTCTAAATAATATACCAACATTGCCAAGTTGTTATATATTTCCCCGCCGGACTGATAATTGACGTCAAGGAATCGGTGCCAGTGGTTAATTCAGTGACTATGGCGAGGCCATACGGTAAGTTATAGGATTTCGCGCCGCCTTTCCATTACCCAGAACGGATTAGACGGGGCGCATTCAGACATATAACCTACCAAAAAAAAAACTTATGAAATATATAATCATCAATGTTAATGAAGACTTTTGGCGAGAATACGGAAATTTCATGTCACGCTCTTGTATTATATTCATTTTTTTAGTGCTTTGTAGTGTTATATGGAATAATTTTGCTGGTATTTTATGAATTATGATATAGTTAAAGTGCTGAAGTGTAGTGAATGTGTATAATAGTGGTTAACGTGTATTTTCGTGTTTGACCAAAATTTCCAACGAAACTATTAATTTGGTTATCAGTGCGGCATTAATGGTAATGACTTGACTTACTGACGGACAATGACTATCAAGGACTAATTACAATTTGAAGAAGTGATAAATAATATATGAAGAAAATTAATACGGAAGACGAGGCAGTAAGGTCGACTAACTATAGCCTGCCCATGAGGGCGATAAATTAAAAAAAAAACAATGTTAGAGAAGAAAATTTTCATGTAGAAGCCTATGTCAACCCATTTAATTAGAGTGGTGTAGTAATCTATTTTTGTGGAAGAACATAATGGGAAGAAAAAGCCTACGCCCAAAATTAAGATGTATATGAGCTAAATCTTTTCAGAATTGGATAATCTCAACAGAAAATAAACACGAATCTATTCGACTATTTTGTCATGAAGATATGATTGTTAAAAGTAAAAAAAAACATTAGTAATGCATTCAACGGTTATTACATTTTGGCGTAAGTAAGTTTTCAATAACATAGAGTCAGATCCAGAGTGAAGAATGATGAAAGCCCAACATAAAGGCATCATCATTTACTATAGAACTAATTTAATAATAGATTTACTTACCAATTTACTTGTAATGATTCTCGTGAAACAAGATACGCTGACAGAATGACTAGATATCAAACCCACCTTTGTATCGCCTTTGAAATAATAGCACAAAGTCTGGCAGTCTGTCAGTTATGTCTATCATCTGTAGGATATTAAATTCGCTTTATCAAGTAAATATAGAAAAAAAATAAGTAAAATATTATGCATATGGTGAAGAAATAAGTTTTAGTTTTAGTGGTGATGGACTAATAATACAAGGCACCACCCTCTATCTTGCCCGTGAGTGTTCTAAAAGACGACGGAGGAATATATTATACCTATAACATCTATGCAAGAGATGGTATACTACTAATAAAACCCTATACCAACCTGTCTGACCAGCGCGCTAAAGAGAATTTTACTCCCATTGCAGAGGAGGCTCACGCTCAGGAGTAGAACATATATGAGCCAAAATGATGGTGATGACGGGATAAGAAAACAATGTGTGTGCCTACCTATGAGGTACCTATCATCCTCTTTGTTAGGACACGAAGAAGAAATGTTGATAAAGCCATTTTAATCATTTTTTAGAAAATGCTTGTAAACATCATGCAATGTAAATATTTATTGCTTATGGTAGCAAACGAGCAAGCAGCACACCCGATGGTAAGTGTTACTCTCGCTCATGGATCTTTGCAATACCAGGGGTGCAGCTAGGCCGCTGCCTACCAACGAAAACCCACCCAGAAAATTGGGCTTCTAGCTCTCTCGCACACTGAATACATTGCCTTGAACTCACTGCTCAGACGTCGATTTTTTGTGAGATTCTGTTACGACCCCAAACGAACCGATATAGCGGTTATAGACAAAAAACTATTAACAATGTGAGCCAACCGCTACTGAATATAGGCTACTATAATCTATCTATAATCATAAGAAAATATGAATGCAGATCTATTGGCGATAGAAAAAATCCAAGTTCGTTTTAAGCTGTTTTTTCTTTTTTGGCGCGGGCTATGGTGTGCTCACGCTACGCTAATCCGTCCGGGGCGACAGAAGACGCGGCGTACGACCCCATAGACCCGCCCTACATGTACCTCTCCACGCCAAGCGAGCGGGCCACTGGAACCCGGTCTTTGTCTTCGGTAGCCCGCCCGGCGGTTTACCCTCGCGGGTATCCTCTCGAGTCGACGCCCAGGCAGCTTTCGCCGTCGGTGCGTCATCCTCACGCGATGGCCTCGCTTCGGGGCGACCAGACTTATTCCCAGTCCGGCCACCCGCTGCCTCGGCTAGGGCGGCATCGAGTTCGTTTTAAGCTTAACGAAATAAATACAATTGCTATCATCGCTTCGTTTCCCGTGACTTTCATTTAGAAGTATTTTCTATCAAAACAACCATCAACCGAATTGTGAATGAGAGATTCACATCATCATTCAATGTTTCATCGTCCACCGTTGGATAAAAGCCTCTGCCATATAATGTTATATATAGTAGGTATTCGTTCAATAGTGGTAGAGCCACAATGTTGACAATTTTCTGTCTACAGCGGGCCGGTCCTTCGTTCGGTAAGCGAAAGAGCCGGCAGTCCAACTTTCTGGGTGGATTTGTGTTGTACGGCAACAACTTGTACCGTTCCTATTGCAAAGGTCATTGAGCGGCAGTAACACTGCAATAAAAAAATAATATATATAATATCTAGCTATAATCGTCATGCTTGATAAGCAGATTAGCCATCTTAATAAAATATCATACATTGCCCAGGAAAAAGCTGCCACCTACTATCATATTATTACAACACTCAATTTTTAAAACTTCTACAAACTAAGCAAGGTTTATCGATACATTGAACAATAGAAATTCACAATCACTTATATATTTTTATTACAGACAACTTAATACACATTTTTTTTACATTTTACAAAGAATATATTATTATAATGGCAACTATTCATCCTTTGTAACTGTTTACCTTTGATATGTAAATGGTACAAAACATTTTTGTACTTTTGTAACGCGCCCGAGTACCTAAAGCTGCTTTTCCTTAAGTCTTTGTTCATAAGAAACTATTGTGATACCTTTTATTTAAATTCGTAAGAAATAAAAAGGTACTATTTCCCCGTGATGACAGTATAAGAATACAATTCATATCTTGTGGGTGCCATGGTCTGCTGTGGGTCGCCCGTATCGCGCGTCGCTGAATAAGCTTCGCGCGCAGGGCCCCCCCCTCACCGAGACCCTCCAGCCCGACCTCCTTCGTAGAGTGGTCGAGGAGCTGTTCCCGCGGCAGTCGGAGCACACGCCCCCGGTCATGGCTTCGCCAGATCACGACCGGGAGGCCGTCGTGAGTGTTCCACCCGTGACGGAGTCGGAAGTGGGGGCAGCCGTGGCGAAGATTCGTTCCGCCACCACGGCCCCCGGCCCGGACGGAGTCCCAGTCCGGGTGTTGACGTTGCTCCTCGAGCATCTCGAACCTCGCCTCAGGCGACTGTTCAACGCTTGTCTGACGTCTGGACAGTTCCCTGAGTGCTGGAAGGAAGGGAGGTTGGTTCTCCTGCCAAAGCCGGGACGGCCCCCGGATTCGCCGTCGGCCTATAGGCCCATTGTGCTTCTGGACGATGTGGGTAAGCTGCTGGAGCGTGTCCTCGCTGCCCGCATCGTCCGGCACCTGGAGGAGGTGGGGCCCGATCTGTCGGACGCTCAATTTGGGTTTCGGAGGGGGCGTTCGACCATCGGGGCCCTGCTACGCCTGAGGCAGACGGCCGCGGAGGCTGTCGCCGGCAAAGGAGTGCTGTTGGCGGTGTCGTTGGACATCGCCAACGCCTTCAATAGTCTGCCATTCAGCTGCATCAGAGAGGCGCTCCGGTTTCATGGAGTGCCCCTGTACCTCAGGCGGCTGGTGGCAGACTATTTGGAGGGGCGCAGTGTTCTCTACGCGAGCCCCGCAGGGGACATTGTGCGGACGCCCATGTCGTGCGGTGTTCCGCAGGGGTCGGTTCTGGGGCCGACTCTGTGGGACATCGGGTACGACTGGGCGTTGAGAGGGAGTCTCCCCCCCGGGCTGAGCGTTATTTGCTATGCTGACGACACGCTCGTCACAGCCCGGGGCAGGACATTCGAAGAGGCGGCGAGCCTGGCCACTCTCGGCACCGAGGAGATGGTCAGGCGAATTGAGGCGCTGGGGCTCAGGGTGGCCCTAAACAAGACGGAGGCCCTACTATTCCATGGGCCCCGTGTGAGGCTGCCCATCGGCGCCTCATTAGTCGTCAACTCCATCCACATCAGTATCCAGGCCCATATGAGGTACTTGGGTCTGGTGCTCGACGGGCGATGGTGGTTCCGGGAGCATTTTCGTCAAATTGCTCCCCGGCTGGTCGGCGCGGCGTCCGCTCTTTCTCGGCTCATGCCGAATGTGGGTGGACCCAGTTTCGAGGGCCGACGGCTGTATGCGGGGGTGATCCGCTCAATGGCCATGTACGGCGCACCCGTGTGGGCGAGGGCTCTGAACGCCCAGCTCAGGGCGGTGCTGTGGAGACCACAGCGAGCCATGGCGGTCAGAGCCATTCGCGGGTACCGCACGGTGTCTACGGAGGCGGCATGCCTATTGGCCGGGACACCCCCGTGGGACCTAGAGGCGGAGATGCTCTCCGACCTCTACCGGCGGGTTACCTCAGTGCGCGATGAAGGTGGCTCCCCATCGTTGAGCGAGATAGCCACCTGGCGCGAGGACGCCCGCCGATACGTCATCGCCCGTTGGGTTACGCGGCTGGCGCGACGGTGTCGTTACCGTCGAGGCCCTCCGGCCCGTACTGATGGAATGGATGGAGCGGCGGCACGGAGTCCTCTCCTTTCGGCTGGTGCAGGTATTATCGGGGCACGGGTGTTTCGGTTTGTACCTGCACACCGTCGCGTATAGGGAGTGGACTCCGGCCTGCCACCATTGCAGCAGTGACGAGGACACGGCGCAACACACGCTGGAGGTGTGTCCGAGTTGGGACGGGCAGCGCCGTGACCTCGTCGCTGTTATCGGTGCCGACCTGACGCTGCCGGCTGTCGCGAGGGCGATGGTCGACAGCGTCATGAACTGGGACGCGGTCGCCGCCTTCTGCGAGGCTGTCATCTCGCAGAAGGAGACGGCGGAACGAGTCCCGACCCGGGCCGCCGTCAGCGGCCGGGGCGGCGCAGGCGCGAATACCTGCGCCTGATGCCGCCCTAACCGAGGCTTCGGGTGATCGGACCGGGGAATTGTCCGGTCACCCGACGTGAGGCGACCGCGTGAGGACGACGCCTCGACGGCGAAATCTGTCGGGGCGTCGACAGGAGAGGAGCCCAAGAGGGCATACCGCCGAGCGGGCCACCGAAGACAAAGATCGGGTACCGGTGGCCCGTTCGCACGGCGAAGAAGAGGTGCTTGCAGGGTGGGTCAATAGGGTTGCGCGCCGCCTCTTCCGTCACCCCGGACCGATTTGGCGGGGTGCGACGTCCATGGCCCACCACAAAAAAAAAAAAAAAAAAAAAAAGGGGTGAGATAGGGGGGGTGGTGAATTGTATTCTTACTCCGTCACCACAATGATAACGCAATAGAATCAAAATCAATCGTGCAAATAGTTTTGTTTCAAATGTGTAAGGAACCAAACAGTAGTACCGTAGGATGGAAACTAATAAACTAATTAACACGAAATACTTGGATGCAATTTCAAAGCTATTTCTGTAATCTGTGATGACTTCTAATACTTATGAGCTGTGTATATTAAATTATCAACTGCTTTAAAAGCGAATAAAAGAACGTTTTGCTTACTGATTTTTGAAATATTTTATATGTAACTTATGCAATATATCAATACTTTTTGGGCTTAGTACAAGTGGGTAAAGTGAACTACAAGGTTCGAATCTTCGAATTCTAGATAATCCATTATAAGGAAAGAGTCATTTAAATAGGGTTAATAAGGGAAGAAAGTTTATTGGCAAAGAATACTCTGAGCTTTTAATATAAGCTTTGTGTATGTTATATAATGCAGGTTGTCCGTGTGGTGAGGGAGTAAGAATACAATTCATCATCCCCTATCTTACCCGTCGGTGATCGTACGAGACGACTAAGGGATATAAAAACGCATATAACATCTATGCAAGAGAAGGAAACCTCGAAACAAAACCCTATACCAACACGTCTGATCAGCGCGGTATAGTAGGTTATTTTCCCTCCCACTACGGAAGAGGCCTGAGCCCAACAGTAGGCTATATGGGCTATAAAAGATACCGAGTATGGATAAACAAGAATCAAAATAGATCACTGAAAAAAACGACTGATTAAGTAACACCTACTGCAATTTAAACGTCAATTTTCTTCTTTTTCTTCTTATATATTGGCAATCAGCTACATATACGAGCTATTGGTGCCAGTGTCAAGTTATAAATATTTTCACGTTTTTAGTCTTTCAAGTTAGTCATTGTCTAAATCAAATTGTCACCATTAACAGTGCAATGGCCACACTGTTAATGGTATATTGTGGGAATTTTGATGGAAAACGAAAACGTTGTAAAGCACTTTTATATGATATTCTACATCCCAGTAGCGCCGCCGCTTCATGTTACATAAAATGCCATCAAAATTATCTAATATAACACGTTAAAACACTAAAATATCTAATATAATACAAGAGCATGACGTTTTCAAATTCCCGTCAAAAGTCCAACGTCAATTTTATATGCAAAATGACACATAATATTTGTCGTTGTTACATATGTAGCATAGATTGCCTTTACCAAAAATTTAAATGTCTTTGACTAAAATAGTCATTAAAATATTAAATGAATGAAATAATATTTTATTAAATAACAGATGTCAACATAATAAACTGAGTTTAATGCCGGATCTTCTCAGTAGTGGTCTAGCTCCGATCCAGTGGTAGTTTATTAGATTAAATTAAAATGTTAATACTGACAATATGTAAGGGCCCTTGCAGGGTTTATGCATAATAAAAGAATTTGAAAAAAAAACATAAACAGTTTATAAAGTGCACAAACAATTGTACTGCGTGAAAATGGAACCTATGAGCTACGGTACGACAAATCATTACTTAGAGTTAGACCATCCCGCCATCTATACAATAAAAATTAAAACATCATTATTATACCAAAAAGAGCTGTAATATTAGTTAATATAATTTATTGAAATAATAGTACCTTCTGCCAAGGTGGGAAATGTAGATTAGTCTGCCATCTACAGAAAGTCTGACCACGCAAGAGTGAAATCCTCACAACAAACTATATTGCCAGGGCGTCGACAGAGGAACCGACCGAATGGACCACAGAGTCAAATATACCGCGCGAGAGCGCTTACATAATATCAATTTTAATATTTTAAATGAATTGAATAAACTACCACCGGATGGGATCGTGACCATTACTATGAAGATCCAGCAAGAACCTCAACTGCTCAAGAACAAGGATTTATTGTCAGTGGTTCCCCGAACTGGGATGGACAGCTAAAGTATGGTAGAGGATGTGTTTGCACGACTTCCTCTCAGCTACCATGTGGGCGGTTTGGGCCCGAACTAAATCGGCACTTTAAAAAAAATAAAAATTAATTATAAAAAAATGTGACAAATGTCTTACAACATTTATAACTACGACTTTCTTATTAATGCTTTGTTTTTAATATAATATATTTTTTTTTACAAATCTACCTACACATGAAAATTAGAAGAAAGAAAAAACCTTTTAGTATTCCAAGACGAATCTTAAGTAAACAAAAACTGCTTAAGAAAACTTTGTATTTGACTTGTGAAGAAGTTTCTTTAATCAAATATCGAGAGGGATTCCACTCGTCTACGAAGGAAATTCATTACGTTACGGAAATTGCATACCATTACAGGAAACCAGCAAGATTTTTCATTCGGAAATTTACTGCAACTGTATTATCAACACCGGTGAGAGGCTAGCCACATAGCATTTTATACATGAGTGCCATAATTCAAACCCTTCTCCCAAGTCAGCAAGAGAACTGTTTTACATTTAAATTGTAGCATTCGTGTTGATATTTTGCATTTTATTCGAGAGCAATAAACATTACTTATTGCGAGGGGTTGGTTTTATGAACGAGTGCGGCAAATATTTACAAGTGCCTAGTCGAAAACGTATAATGTTGAATTTGCCAATGATCAAAATTAATTTGATGGGTTATGAATATGGAGTAACGCTTTTATTAGAATTTAAATCAAAGAATAATTTATAGACAAATTTTGATTTAAAGCTTTCGTATTAAATTTCTAGAGCAATTATGTTTATAATAGTTTCTCTGCAAATTATTTATCTGGAACTGTATTTATACTTTAGATATTTATGCAATACTAGCTTCTGCCCGCGTTAAAGGTCTTCTTTCTAAAGTTTTTCATACCCTATTTTTATTTTACCCCTTAGCGATAATTTTTTAGAAAATGTTGAACGTCATATTTATTTATTTCTAATCAAAAGCCTAAAATAAGTTTCAAGCTTCTGGTTTTAAAAATAACGATAATTTCTTACAACTTCTCATCCCCCTTTACAACCCGTTTTTGAATTTAAAAGTAGCCTATGTCTTTTATCAGGCTCTAGACTATTTATGTACCAAATTTCATTTAGATCGGTTTAATAGTTTTGGCGTGAAAGAGCGACAAACAGACAGAGTTACTTTCGCATTTATAATATTAGTAAGGATAGTTAAAAAAATTCATGCACGTCCCACTACAAGACCGTAGTATTATTTCATACGTGCAGGTATCCACAATCAAACACACGTATCATCGTAACAGGATTCATGCCGCGATTACCTATCAGGGACTTCTGAGGGGAGGGGAGTCTATTGACTTTACCACTAACCAGTTTAATATTTTGTACATCAATCTTGATATTCCTCAGAGAAAACATAGTCTTGTAAATAATTAAGGGATGATATGAAATATTAAGTAACAACCGGCCTTGTATCCGCTTACAACGTAATAGCAACAAATCTTACCCAAACAACTTAAATATGTATATAAATCAAAATGTGTGTGGGATCTTGTAATTATGATGTACGGAATATAATATATTCAATGAAGACTTACAAAATACAAGTTCCTATCGTTAGATATATCATAGCAGACTCATTTACAATATAGATGTATGAACAGAGTCAAGTTCGGCGAAACAATATTAAGACAAATATTCGTCTACGTAATAAATAGTGTGTCTAGAGATTTTAGGGTGAGTTTGTTTTATAAGATAATTGTAGCATGTCTTGACAAAATTTCTAATACTTACTAATATTATAAATGTGAAAGTAACTCTGTCTGTCTGTCTGTCGCTCTTTCACGCCAAAACTACTGAACCGATCTAAATGAAATTTGGTACACAGATAGTCTAGAGCTTGGTAAAGGACATAGGCTACTTTTTAATGCAAAAAAAGGGTTGTAAAGGGGGATAAAAAGTTGTATAGAATTATATAAAATATTATCTTAATAAACAAATTATTTTTAAGTATATAATACTACTGAGATCGCAGAGTGGTCTCAATACCGACCTCTCGTTCCAAGTGGGTTTAATAGCGACGTAGAAGAATTATTTATATGATCCAAAACTAATTATTCTACGTCTGATCGTAATTTTTATACTTTAATTGTGTGTTTGTGTGTGTGTGTGTGTATGTATGTGTATGTGTGTGTATGTGTGTGTTTGTGTGTGTGTGTGTGTGTGCTTGCTTGCGTGCGTGCGTGCATTCGTGCGTGCGTGCGTTCGTGCGTGCGTGCGTGCATACGTGCGTGTGGGTGTGTGTTATAGTTGATATTGTAAGTTATCTAGGTGAATATTGTCGTCTGTTCTCCTAGTCTTAACTGGTTATAACGACTCCCAATACAAAATAAGGAGCAACACTACATAGTATTCTTAAGATACTACATAGAAGCTGAAATACTAGAAAAATAATTATAGCTCAGAATTATAAGGAAAAGCAATAAAAAAATATATAACATGTAATTTGTATAGTGAAATGGTATTTAAGCTTAAATATGGTAAAACTTGGCTGCTCAAAGCCGTTTAGTGCGTGATGTGAGTTCGCCGGAACACCCTCCGGTGATTAGTGGGTAATTACGTAAAACAGCGGGCGCCCGAAGGGGATTAACGTAAACATGCTGTAACTACAAACCCACTTGTTATAATACTAATGCTCTGAAGTTTAACAAATATTATAACACTCACTATTACCACAGTTTGACTAGCGTAAATTATTCGTATAATAAAAATATTATTACACAAATTATCTGTAACTTAAATCGCCATCTTTTTTTTCCGTGTGGTGACGGAGTAAGAATACTATTCGCCACCCCATATCTTACCCGTGGGTGATCGTACGAGACGACTAGGGATATAAAACCCATAAAACATCTATGCGAGAGAAGGAAAACTCGAAACAAAACCCTATACCAATACGTTTGACCAGCGCGGTATAGTAGGTTAATTTCCCTCCCATTACGGAGGAGGCTCGAGCCCAACAGTGGGACATTTATGGGCTGTACATTTATGGGCTGTATGCTGACAGTGAGACATATATGGGCTGTGATGATGATGAAATGGCCATCTTTAATCTGCTTTTATCTCATTCATTTGAGATCTCGTTGTATTCGAACTCCTCCGAAACAGCCCTGACTGACTGATTTTAATAATCTTTTTGCGTATTTAGTAGGTATAATGTAAAATCGTAAAGTATTTTTCACAATCGACACAAGAATATTTCCCTTCTTCCATAACATCGTGTTATTGTAGAAAAAATGGCATCGATTTTATGACGAACGACCTGTCTGACCTCGATAGGGTACTCGTTGGGAATGTAATTATTCATCAGACAACACCAAGTGGAGTATATACAGATCTATATAAAGCTCTTAGTCATCTATTACTACACCAATTTTTTTATTTGTGGGGTGGGCTACGGTCGTCGCGCTCCTCGCACCACTCTGTCCGGGGCGACAGAGGGGCGTAAGCACGCTCACCCATAAGCCACCCATTAACCTCGCCTTCGTCGTTGGACCGGCTACCGGAGCAGCGTGAACTTGTCGTCAGTGGCCGGCCCGACACCCATAAATAATATAAAGTTTGGTAGTATTCGTAGCCGCAACCACACATCAATATTTGTAATTTCAAAATGACTGCACATATAGCGTAATGGTTAAGATACGTGCCGTGAGTTCAATTCCTACACAAGACGATACTTTGTGCGATCCACAAACTGTGGTTCTGAGTCTGGATGTAATTTGTCAGCGTTCATTATATGTTTGTAAATTAGTATCTGGTATCAAAAAGGTCCTCCGATATGATTATTTCTATTAATTTGATATACGTCTTTATTTTATCTTTTATCTTAAGATATTCAATATTCGCACGTAATCCTATGAGTATATATAAAGATCTCGTTGTTTTCGAACTCCTCCGCAACAGCCCGAGTGATTTTAATGATCTTTTTGCGTATTTAATAGGTATACTATAAAGTCGTAAAGTATTTTTCACAATCGACGAGTGGCAGTTGGGTAGTGGCAGGACCACTACCCAATTTTTGTTTATTGCGATTTTCTTTTTTTAGGGTTCCTTACCCAAAGGGTAAAAACGGGGCCCTATTACTGAGACTTTGCTGTCCGTCCGTCCGTCCGTCTGTCACCAGGCTGTATCTCAAGAACGGTGATAGCTAGACAGTTGAAATTTTTACAGGTGATGGTGATAAGGGGGGCTCTCATACAACAAACTTGATTTTTTTACCGTTTCTTACTCGATACTAATAACGGTGATTTTAGTTTTACGGTACCCTTCGTGAGCGAGTACAACTCACACTTGGCCGATTTTTGAACATATAATTAATGGAAAAACTTATTGAAATAATTTAATTTTCTTACAACGAGGCCGGACTATTTTTCTCAAAATATGATTTATTACATTTCATCTCGCGCATGAACCGTGCCATCTTTAATTAGCATCTAAAAAGCATTTAAACAAATAAGAAACAGGTTTTTAGAATTATTTTCTTCAATTTGGCCATTTTCTATAATAATAATATGATTTCCATTTTTTTTTAATAATTGTAATCGATTACTGAAGAATTATTATTCCTAAAAAGGCCTGGTTATAATATTAATTCCATATATTCATCATTGAAATAAATAGTATTGAAATATCTAAATTTGCACCAGTGTCTCCACACTGGTGCAAATGTGTGTGTGTGGTGACCTTAAAGGGCCTAACCTATAAACCTTTATAGACTAAAAAAACTTACGATTAGTGCATACACTGAAACAGACAAATAATCTTTTCAACTTTATAATAGTAATAAAAATTTATTCATATTTATTTGTCTTTCATAGTTTTAATATCCTTTTCTTTACAGTATCTTAAGCTCGCTGTCGCATTGTCTCAGTTTCATAGTGAGAGATAAATTATAAGCAATTTCGAGGAAAGAGAGAAATGAAATGAATATTTTTATTTAAATTTTTACATTTTATTCTGTCAAATGCATTCACTCAAAGGGTGTAAGTATTTCATACGCCATATCATTTTTAACCACAAAGCAGAACAGTCCAGTTGTATTTTATAGAAATAAACTGATGTTAAACATACAATTGAATTAAGAACTATCTCCTTTTTGAAATCAGACAAAGAATACGCATGTCTCGTTCATCAATTTTATTTTATTAAATAATAAGAGAAAATTCTTGGAATTTTGTTTAAAATAACGGAATCCCTATACTGATTTTAAATTGAGATAGCAATGAAGCAGTCAGGTAACAGAAATCAAGGAATCGTTGCTGGTGATTAGTCCAATTGGCAGTAGGGTACAATACAGTTTATGGTGTCGCACGCTATCCTTCAAGATGTGTTCAGACCACAGCCTGTTGAAAAAGTGTTTGGGTTGTTCATTTGTGTGTATTTGCGTGTGTTTATAGTGACACATTTCATTAAAATTCATTTCTGATGATAGTAATCGTGGAGATTATTTCACGATTCCCATCATAAGAAATGGTTTTTAAAACATAAAAATGAATTTGATTATTGTATGAGTTATGATTTCTATGTATCAGCTTATAGAATATAATAATATACGTTCTTTATTAAAAATTGACCTGCCCGTAAAGTGTGGCAAATTCTGCCACGTTAGTCAGGTAGCTTCGCGATTAATGGAATAAATTTTCCATAAGGGTGCTATTTACCTATTTTTTATTTGTATTTACCCTCAAATATTTTTGCGCGTGGTGACGAAGTAAGAATACCATTCACCACTTCCCTTCTTACCCGTGGGTGATCGTAAAAGACGTATAGGGTTGTGCGGAAAAAAAGAATATATTGATTCGACCCCAAGTAATTTGAATAAAAACAGTGTAATGACGATAAAGCTTTTTGAAACCGGTAAAAGTAGAAATTTCTTAATATCTCTCAGTAATTTCATATTATAAGACACGTGACGTCAGCAAAAGCGCTTGTCCATTTGAAATAAAGCGCTTTAAGAGCTCGTGATCAGCACCTATTTGTTGAAACAAAAGAAAATATTTTCCTTATTTGCTACCTACGTAAGCCCTTTCTAAATGAAATAAATATTTATTCTATGTTAATTAAAATGTGTATTTTTTTGTAATATCAAAATGAAAAAACAGTTATTACTAAATGAATATATATATATATATAGATGTGTTTTACTTATAATAAAAAAAACACATTTTTTAATTTACGTCTATCTGTCTGCCTTTATTCGGGCGGATATTCTTTGTAATAACTGCATCATTTGGTTGATATTTGATTGATAGATAGTTATGGCTTTAACAAGTAACTTAGGTTACTTTATATAACAAAAAAAATATGATTAGGCGCAAAAAGAAAGTTAAAATATAAAACTATAATCAACTAGCTTCTGCCCGCGGCTTCGCCCGCGTAAAAGGTTACTTTCCTAAAGTTTTTGATCCCCTATTTTTATTTTTGACCATCGGTAATACAGTGCAACGGTATTACAATACTCAGGGTTGAAACTTCATTACTGGACTGCTAGATGGCGTTGAAGAAGCTAGATTTTGAGATTTTTTGACAAACAATTTTTTTATTTTTCATAAAAAAATTTTGTTTTTTTTTTATTATAAAAAGTATCCTATGTTACTTTTAATACCTCCAAGAATATGTGTACAATGTTTCATGATGATCGGTTGAGTAGTTTTAGCGTGAAAGCGTAACAAACAAACTTACATTCACATTTATATATTAGTAGGGATACCCATTCCAAATGAGAAAAATAATAGTATTACATTTTTGGAGATAACTGACGTTTAGTTGCTATGTATTCTTAAATAATGGGCGATACACATATTACACATAATTGAACTATAACACGAGCAAAATTGCGGTTAAATGCTCGTATTAAAATAATAATGGGCTTCATACAAGTATCATTTCAGTCCATCATCATCATCACAGCCCATATATGTCCCACTGTTTGGATCAGGCCTCCTCCTTAATGGGACGGAAATTAACCTACTATACCGCGTTGGTCAAACGTGTTGGTATAGGGTTTTGTTTCGAGTTTTCCTTGTCTTGCATAGATGTTATAAGCGTTTTTATATCCATTAGTCGTCTCTTACGATCACCCACGGGTAAAATAGTGGGGTGGTGACTTGTATTCTTACTTCGTCACCACACAGATATTCGTCCATCAATTATTTTAAATTTCAATGTTAAGTATCCGCTGAACTGCAGTTTGACGGTAAACAATTTGTGTTCGCTACTCTAATATTAAAAAAAAATAAACTCGAAACAATCTGAAGGGCAAACTGTAATCCTAAATAAAATCACTAACTATTAAAGGTAATTGAAAAAGTTTAAAATAGCCATTTATGATAATGTTATGTCATTATGAAAATGGTTTTTCGTTATGAAAAACTTTTGTCCCCTTTTCGGATATTGTCCATGTTTTTAAATGACACCTAATGCTACATTAACTCAAGTTTACTTGGAGTTCTTATTTTTTTAAAAACTCTGAACTAAGGAATATATTTTTAATCTACAAATTACTGAAATTTAGTATTTAATATGCTTGATTATTTATAAAAACCCGATTACGAACGAAAAATTATTGTCACAAGTGGGGTTCGAACCCACACTTATTGGAAATCCGCTCCAATCGTGCTGCCACTTACACCACCGTGAACTACCCGACATGTGTAATCAATGTCGGGTAGATGAAGCACGGAGACGTGCTTAATATCCAAATCCTTAAAGACGAAAATATAATACGATGCGAGAATTGAATGTCCTTTTTATTTCCCCGCAAGCTTGACCATGGATGTGGTCGCACCCCGACAAATCATCCGAGGCGACATAAGAGGCGACACGCAACCCCATGGACCCACCCTGCAAACACCTCTCTTCGCCGTGCGAACGGGCCACCGGTACCCGATCTTTGTCTTCGGTGGGAATTGAATTTCCTACAATAGTTCACGGTTGTATAAGTGGCAGCACGATTAGAACATATTTGTAATATATTTATTATGTTAGAAGAACTATACAATAGTATACCTATCATTGCATCTTATTCTTCTGATACAGAGATCTATTAAAAAGGAATATTCCAAAAGTCAGCCTCTCAGAGAATATATTTCTCCCTAAAAATGCAAAATAGGGACACCAACACTGAATTCTACTCAGATGAAGTCGCGGACAAAAGCTAGTATTAATATAAAATAAAACCAATACGAATATAAAACTTGATTATTTAGATATTAATAACGTTGTTTCCGTGTGGTGATGGAGTAAGAATACTATTCACCACTCCATATCTTACCCGTAGGTGATCGTACGAGACGACTAAGGGATATAAAACGCATATAACATTTATGCGAGAGAAGGAAAACTCGAAACAAAACCCTATACCAACACGTCTGACCAGCGCGGTATAGTAGGTTAATTTCCCTTCCATTACGCAGGAAGCCCGAGCTTAACAGTGGGATATTTGTGGGCTGTTATGATGATGATGATGATGAATAACGTTGACTTTTAGTAGGATAAAACAACCCTAAAAACATGTTTTAAGTTACTGTTAGAGTCCTAGTGGGCGTTAAAATAAGGTGTGGACTGTATTCACGAAGTCTGCGTGGCCTGAACGGAATAGAACTGTGATCTAGCTGTAATCATAGGAGCTAACTTATTACTGCTGGCCATCACGATACAATGAAATGTTCAATAAGCTTGGCGCTAATATTTCATCGTATCGTGACAGTCATTAGCCTGGTCAAAAAAAAGAGAAATCAGAAGGATGCCGCCATCTGTGAGGCCGTAATTACACAAAATGGTGGCCAGGCGGCCCTGAGAGGAAAGCACAACAAGGGTTCCTTTCATCGCCGAGGCCAGAAACCGTGCCACGTAAATATGATGTGGGTATACTCAATTCAACTCCCGCAATGCATGAAACTAAAGTATGCCTTGTAGATCCTTAAATTACATATTACGTGAGATTAGAATAGGCATCTGCGACTAATATTCGTACTCCTAGAAAAGCATATTCTGGTGTAATAAATAAAATTCAAAATCGAAAGATATATGTATATTTTGTCCATCTTGGTCCTCAATATTACAAAATATACTGAAATATTACGAAGCGCTAACTTTTAAGTATAAAATATAAATTTAAAATGTAACTTTGTTTCGAAATAAATAAATATACGTATTACACAGAAAAACTCCGAACGATATTCAATTATTACTTCGTTGCTACCAACGAGCTTTCGTTTTTAAATTATTCATTGATACGCAAATTGAAACCAAAATCCAGTTAAATGCAGATGGTTTTACTTTTCATAAAATTCCATATGTATGCCGTTGAATCAATGGATTATGATACCAAGTTTTATTAAAATGCTATTGTTTATAAGTATTTCATATACTAATGTTTTAAATATTATTGTTTTATACAATGATAAATTTAAAATACTATTTACCACTCCTTACTTTTTGGCGGATGTAGTAATATTCGACTGAGTGATTTAGATAAGCAAATAACATCTTTACAATCAAAGGAACTTATTAAAAGCTAATAATGGCTTAATTAGTGTTAACTGTCTGACCAAGGTGCTATAATTTATTAATAATTAATTAATTAACTATTTACACTATAGTTAATGATTTTATATGTATTTGAATTTGAATTGACATTGTATTGAGTAATTATATGTTAATAATCATGACCAATTAATTAAATTATCAAAAATTGCAAGGCTAGCTTTAATGCCGTAGGAATAAAATTGTATTAAAATTGCCACGCCATACATATATGGCAGAATATGATGGACCATGTAATTAATATAATTAAGAGCTAATATAACCATATTTTTGGAAATAAAGATTTATTATTATTAAAAAAAAAAAAAATGTCTATTTCTCTTCCATTATACAATAAACTGCCTAAAGATATCCGAGATTTTTTACAATAAACTGCCTAAAGATATCCGAGATATGCCAATGAATAAGTTCAAAAAGGCTATCAAAAACAGACTGTGCAGAAAAGGATATTACAGCATTTCGGATTATCTAAATGATAATACGGAATGGTTATGAGCAGCTCCTCTCTCAGCAATTGCCCTTTTAATGTTTATCACTTACTCTTGTATTATTTGTATTATCTTAATTGTACAGTGTAGCGTGTTTTGCCTAACGAGTTATGTATTTATTTATCCAAGCTATCTGTTTCAAATTTATAGATTATGGTGTGGTCATGCTCACTGAAAAGGTCTCTGCTTGCGGTAGCTACGTGGAGCGGGTCTCTCCCTTCCCTCCAATGTGGTTGAGGGGCGTGATGGCTGCTCTAATAGTTAACTCGTGATCGGGTGCCGCTTGTGGGATCTGGTCCAGCCATTTTTCTTTCTTTTTTGTTTTATAAATATTCTTAGTTTAATTTTGTATTATATACAAAATTTTAAAAATGATTCTTTACTCGAAGGGCATATCACTGGAGCTAACATAAATTAAACATGTAACCAAACTCTTTTGTGACAAAATATAATAAAAAAAAATGACGAGCCCACTGAGTTTCTTGCCGGATCTTCTCAGTATGTGGCTGCTTTCCGATCCGGTGGTAGATTAATTAAATTTAATTTTAAAAAATCAATGTAAAATTGACAATATGTAAGTGCCCCTATGGGGCTTATGCAAAATAAATGATTTGATTTGATTTGATTTGATTATGGACGAGACCAATACGAAATACATAAATAAATTAGAATAGCTTTTGTATTCCGTCAGTTATTGCTGTATTATTTTTATGAAAAATTCTTTCTGTTCTATGATAGTTTGCAGTATGCTACGAATTTGGCAACCAAAGACAAAGATCGGGTTCCGGTGGCCCGCTCGCACTGCGAAGAGAGGCGCTTTGCAGATTGGGTCAATGGGGTGTGGGGTAAAAGTTCAAAACATTTATAAATACCCGATTACGAAACGAAAAATAAATCGTTTCGTAATCGGGTATTTATAAATAACTAAAGCATATTAAATGTTAAAAATGTCAGTAATTTGAATAACAAGGTTGTGTCATCGTTTAATACAATTCTAACTGTAAAGTTTGAAGTATTAAACCTATACAATGTGTAAACATTGTTCGATAGATGGCATAAGTCACCTTGAAGACGTAAGATATAATATGAAGCGAAATTTGCATGTCCTAAAATAGTTCACGATGGTATAAGTGGCAGCACAATTGGGCCGGATTCCCAATAGATGCGGGTTCGAACTCCGCTTTTGACATCATTTTTCGTTTCGTAATCGGGTATTTATAAATAAATAAGCATATTAAATGCTGTTAAAACTTTCAGTAATTTGAGTTCAAAACATTATGTAGAGAATTTTGTTGCTTACCGAGCAATAGCTCGTTAGGCAACAAGATACTTTCTCTATAATAATTTAAAATGTTACATACGTAGAGATCTAGAGAGTGACAGATCCCACCGTCTCTCTTTTTGCAGCTGTTATGATCCGGCAGCGCATCAAACCTTTCTGGGTAAGGGTAGAGTGTGTTGTGGAAGCGTCAATTCATTGTGTCCTCTCTCCGTCTATTGAGAAAACTACCTGCATCGGTTACCCGACAAGTTACTTTTTCATATAAAAATAAAAACAAACATTAAAAAATCACAGAAAACTCGAAACACCGTTAACGCATTTTATTAAATACTGATTTGTTAACGTTGTGTACTAATAAACTAAAAGCCTGATGTTAGATACATCTCTCTGAGCCTCAACATGTGAGTATTTCGTCAGTAAATATTGAGTTTAGTCTCAAACGAACGAGAGGATTCATGCATCAATATTTATCAATGATGTCGCTGCTTGTCGTCAATATGATCGAATACAATTTCAATTTGAATCTGTATGCAAACTGTTTACAGATATCCATAAAGTTAATTGTTAATCTCCGTGGTAAAATACTATATAGTTACCGAGTAATAATACAATTCATCAGCCGTTATCTTGCCCGCGGATGTCATAAAAGACGTCTAAAGTGCATGAAACATATTCCAAAGAAAGAAAACTTGAAATAAATCTTTATTCCAACCCGACTGACTAGTATAGCATAGTTGTCATGGAAAATTGTAAATATATATTATATATATACATATAAAATTTACATATAAAATTATATATATATACATATAAAATTAGCGTTTTGCCGTACTGACCAATTTGATCTGAAATATCTCCTCTTTGGTTAAGAATTCCAAATTCAAGTTTATAAATTTATTTAGCTGGTACATTTGAGTTTTGAAAACAGTCATTCATTTGTTTTCCCTCGTTGTTTTTTTCTTTGGTGTCGCTTATTACCGCGCAATGGAAAACATGAAATATCGGTATATTTACGAGTACAAGTTCTACCGTAGCACCAGTGCTGCAGAAACAGCTCGAAGGATTAATGATGTGTACGGCGCTGGTATCTCAAAAGAAAGCACGGTACGATTTTGTTTTCAACGTTTTCAGACAACCACACAGCACAATGGGAATGTCTGCGACATCCACCGTACTCCCGGACCTTGCTCCAACAGATTACCATTTTTTTCCGGAATTTGGACAACTTATAAGGAAAAATATTCAACTCTTCACTTAATCCTACTACTACTACTCTAATTTCATACGTAAGGACCTAATTTTTAAGTAAATTATAAAAAATATAAAAGAGGCCGTATTTGATTGCATAGTAGTTTAAATGACTGACCTTCCGTGCCAGTGCCGTGGGTTCAATTCCTACTCAGGACAATACTATATATATATATATATATACCTATATCCTGAAGTCAAGAGTCTCCGAAACCTGCGAGCGTGTATGAAGAGAATTATGAATGCTGAGGTAACGAGTGAAGTATGCAAGGATAGAGTTCTCTGGCACTCTGTTCTTTCTGCCTACCCTGCAAGGGATATGGCGTGATGATATGTATGTATGTATGTATATCCTGCCTAATATTATTAGCCTATGTCTTTAAGAGAAAAAAAACACATGAACAATATATAAAGTCATATGGTTACAGTTTCAAAGATGAGTTCTCACGTCAAATATTTATATTGGAAGCCCGGACGCCGCAATTCAAAGAGATTACACCAATTTCGCTTCAAACTGCCAACCTTATTTGATCGAGCTGTTTGATATATTGGTACAGTGAAGCTCCATTCGAGAGTAGATAATTTGTAGTTACTTTCAAACTATTACAAAATTCACCACTCTATCTTTGTGATAATCATTACTTTCAGACTTGTGATGTAATTAAAATACAAAAGTCACAACCACTTCATTATAAACTAAGAGTGTAGTTTAAAATTAAATTAGTTTTACGAATTCTATCGAGTTTGTGTTGAATTTTTAATTGCCCGAGATTTCGAATACTTTATAGCGTTCATAATCACGGAATCACCTAAGTACTCTGTTAGAATCCGTAAAACTAGTTCTATTTCAAACGTATAATACTCGCTTAAAAATTATAAATCATAAAGAGTGTAATGATTTTTCGTGAGGTGATGGAGTGAGAACACAATTCATCACCCCCTTTCTTACCCGTGGGTGTAGTAAAAAACTATTAAGGCATATAATATGCATATTACAGCTGTATTTTCTTCCGTGTGGTGACGGAGTAAGAATACAATTCACCACCCTCTATTTTACCCGTAGGTGATCGTATGAGACGATTAAGGGATATAAAACGCACATAATATCTATGCAATAGAAGGAAAACTCAAAACAAAACCCTATACCGACACGTTTGACCAGTGTGGTAGAGTAGGGCAATTGCCCTCCCATTATGGAGTAAGCTCGAGCCCAACAGTGGGACGTGTATGAGCTGAGATGATGATAACATCTATGCAAGAGACGGAAAACCCGAAATAAACTCTATACCAAACCGTCTGACCAGCGTGATATAAGTAGTATATAATTTTTTTTCTGCCTTAATGGAGAATGCTCGATATCAACAAACGGACGTATGTGATTTGAGATGATGACGATGAAGAATTAAAAAAGAATACAATGTACCCGACCTATACTTGCTTAGTGATATT
Source organism: Lymantria monacha (assembly GCA_905163515.2). Taxonomy (NCBI): domain Eukaryota; kingdom Metazoa; phylum Arthropoda; class Insecta; order Lepidoptera; family Erebidae; genus Lymantria; species Lymantria monacha. The sequence goes on from LR991100.1 coordinate 21,189,995, forward strand.
AAGGAATCAGTACTGGGTAGTCAGCTCAAATACCCAGAGCAAGGTAACACGATAATTTATGAGGTCGCATGACACCGTTCTGCTGTCCCGGATGTTTTGCACGGGATATATCCACAGCACCTATCAAAAACCTTTATTTTCTGTTGTGAATAGTAAAAATTAAATCTATTGTGGTAGGGCCACACTGTTGATAGTTCTCTATCTACAGCCGCAGGCAGGCCCGACCGGGGTGGTACCACACTCTCGCAGAATATCGACGTATGAATGGTGGCTTTTGCCGCTGTGCTTCGTTCGGTCAGCGAGAGAGCCGGAGCCTAACTTTCCGGGTGTGTTTTCGTGTGGTGGGTTCTGGTGATGCTTGAAATTTACGGTGGTAAGGTCTTGGTTGGGGCATTGGGCGTGAGGGGCTGATATGGGGTACAGGGAGACCCGGTGGGAATGGTCACCGCCGGCCACCTGCCGGTCAGCAGGGGACCCGAGCCCAGGACTATCCCCCCTGGGAGGCTGTCCCGCCAACCGGCGAAAATCCCGTTGCGGAGTCGTCGTGCCGGAGTGGGAAACCGGAGTGGAGCCCGACGACTACGGGCGGGGGGGCACCGGGGGCCCTTCCGTGCTTCGTGTCAGCTCCTCACAAAACCCACCCTCCAACCATGTACTATGCCCCGCATCTTTTTTTTTAGCATCACCGGACCCCATTCCACGAAAGTACACTCCCTTCCTCTTCTTATACAAAACCCATGAAAAAGAAACACAAAAAGAGAAGGTTTTACACGGCGGTCCCTCTATCCACATTTGACGTGGACTTTTGTAACATTAGGGGTTTACACAGCAATCTCGACGCCGTCCACCAACACCTCGAGACGGCGCGGCCTGCCTTGCTCTTTTTAACGGAGACGCAGATAAGTGCCCCGGATGATATTTCGTACCTAAATTATCCAGGCTACGAGTTGGAACACTCCTTCCACCGTAAAGCTGGGGTGTGCGTGTTCATCCGGGATGACATCTGTTGTCGCCGCCTTAGGGCCCTCGAGCATGGTGACCTGTCAATTTTATGGTTACGCGTAGACTATGGAGGGTATACCCGCATCTACGCGTGCCTCTACAGGTCCCATGGCAGTGATTCAGGGTCAACTCAGTTATTCGAGAACGTTCAATGGGGGATTGACAAAATATTGGAGCAGTGTCTATCAGCGGAGGTGGTGGTTCTTGGAGACTTTAATGCTCATCATAAAGAGTGGCTGGGGTCCCGAACCACTAACCTCTTGGGTAGGCATCTCTTTAATATGGTCTCGGCCTATGGTCTCTCACAACTGGTAACACAGCCCACCCGTGTTCCAGACATTGAGAGCCATGAGCCGTCTCTACTGGATCTTCTGCTGACTACACACCAGCACGGATACCGGGTAGTGGTCGAAGCTCCTCTTGGGTCATCTGACCACTGCTTGGTCCGTAGCAAAGCCCCTATTGCGAGGCCTAATCGCTCTAAAGCGACTGGGACTCGCAGAGTCTGGCAATATAAGTCAGCAGATTGGGATAGGCTTCGCGAGTTCTACGCATCCTACCCATGGAAGCAGCTTTGCTTCGCCTCTAGGGACCCTGGCATTTGTGCGGATTGCGTTACCGATACCGTTATTACGGGGATGGAATTATTCATCCCCAACACCAAAATACCGGTCGGTGGCCGCAGCCGGCCTTGGTTTAATAAAACCTGCAGGACGGCTGCACAGCAAAAGCAAACCGCATACCAGGCCTGGAATAGGGCCCAAAACTGTCGGGACCCAAATGTCAGGGAGGAGAAGCGAAAATTTAATGCTGCTTCTAGATCTAGTAAGAAGGCTATTGCCAGAGCCAAGGCGGATCATGTTGCCAGAATCGGCGAGCGATTGGAGAGCTATCCCGCCGGGAGTCGTGCATTCTGGTCGCTCGCCAAAGCTGCCCAAGGCAACTTCTGCCAGTCCAATCTCTCACCACTGCAGAAAAATGATGGCAGTCTAGCCCACAGTGCAAAGGAGAAGGCCGATCTTTTAGGTCAATTCTTTGCCTGTAACTCGACTTTGGACGCTGGAACCGCCACACCACCTATCATCCCGCGGTGTGAAAGCTCTCTGCCTAAAATCCGCATTACGCAGCGAGCGGTGAGGCGGGAGCTGCGGCTAATAGACGTACATAAGTCGAGCGGGCCGGATGGCATCCCTGGAGTGGTCCTGAAAACGTGCGCCCCCGAGTTGACCCCCGTCCTCACGCGCTTATACCGACTTTCCTATGATACTTGTAGGGTTCCATCTTCGTGGAAGATAGCCCATGTCCACCCGATCCCGAAAAAGGGAGACCGGTCGGACCCTTCGAATTACAGGCCGATTGCGATTACATCCTTGCTCTCCAAGATAATGGAGAAAATAATCAACCATCAGCTTCTGCAGTACCTTGAGGATCATCAGCTGATCAGTGACCGCCAATATGGGTTTCGTCATGGCCGGTCGGCTGGTGATCTTCTTGTGTACCTCACACACCGTTGGGCAGAGGCCTTGGAGGGCAAGGGTGAGGCGTTAGCGTTCGGCCTAGATATCGCGAAGGCGTTCGACAGGGTTTGGCACAGGGCCCTTCTATCGAAGCTACCATCATATGGAATCCCCGAGGGACTCTGTAATTGGATCACCAGTTTTTTGGATGGTCGGAGCATAAAAGTAGTCGTCGATGGCTCCTGCTCCGAGACCATGCCCATTAATGCTGGTGTACCACAAGGCTCAGTGCTCTCCCCGACGTTGTTTATTCTGCATATCAATGACATGCTCTCCATAGAGAGTATTCGTTGCTATGCGGATGACAGCACGGGTGACGAGCGATACACCAAGCATCAGAATGTCCCTCGGAGTATGTTACAGGAAAGACGGGCTCAACTTGTGTCTGAAGTCGAGCGCTCTCTAGGGCGGGTCTCAAAATGGGGTGAACGGAATTTAGTCCAGTTCAACCCCACTAAGACACAAGTTTGCGCGTTCACTGCGAAGAAGGACCCTTTTATCATGGCGCCTCAGTTCCAAGGAGTAACTCTCCAAATCTCCGAGAGTATTGGAATCCTCGGCGTCGAGCTATCGAACAAAGTCCAGTTTGGGAGTCATTTGGAGGACAAAGCCAAATTGGCAAGCAAAAAGTTGGGCGTGCTGAGCAGGGCCAGGCGGTACTTCACGCCGAGTCAACGTCTTGTGCTATATAAAGCACAAGTTCGTCCTCACATGGAGTACTGCTCTCATCTCTGGGCAGGCGCGCCTAAATATCAGCTAGACCCACTTGACTCCCTACAAAGGCGGGCAGTTCGAATCGTCGGTGATCCCAATCTCACGGACAGACTAGAGTCGCTGGAGCGGCGGAGAGACTTTGGGTCACTCTGTGTACTCTACCGGCTCCTTCACGGGGAGTGCTCTGAGGAACTGTTTGACTTGGTACCACCGTCACCATTTTACCACCGTACCACTCGACACCGTAGCAGGGTTCATTCATTTCACCTGGAAACGATATGGTCCTCGACCGTACGTTTTCAGCGATCATTTCTCCCACGTACATGCAAGATCTGGAATGAACTACCTGCTGCCGTGTTTCCCGAGCGCTATGACTTGTCCTTCTTCAAACGAGGTTTAAGAAGAGCTCTTCCTTCACGGTAGGCAGCGGCCTGGCTGTACCCCTGGTGTTGCTGGGTCCATGTGCAACAGCATTACTTACCATCAGGTGTGCTGTTTGCTCGTTTGTCACCGTAGACAATAAAAAAAAAAAAAAAAAAAAAAAATTAGCTGTAAAATCATCAGAAGAATGAGTAGCAGTATTCCTGCAATCACCAACCCGACTAACATGTGTGGCGATATTGGTATCATCCATTGAGAAGGCCTATCTTGATCAGTAGACATCAATAGGCGCGAGAAATGGATGTATGCAAAGAAGGCACGTAACCTGGTACCGCTTCCTAGACATCCGTGGCCGAGAACAAAGAACAGTGTTGCCTTCAATTTTTTTTTTTTTTTCATTGATTTCAATTTTTTTTATATATTTTCTTCATTACCTACTTCATTAATTAATTTTTAATATCTAAATATATTAAAAAAAACAGTACTTATTAAAAATAAATGGATACTAAGTACTTTTTTTTTCCTTGCGGTGGATTATGGATGTGGTCGCGCCCCGCCAAATCGGTCCGGGGCAACGGAAGAGAAGGAGCGCAACCCCATAGACCCACCCTGCAAGCACCTCTCTTCGCCGTGCGAGCGGGCCACCGCTACCCGACGATCTTTGTCTTCGGTGGCCCACCCAGCGGTTTACCCTCACGGGTTCCTCTCGAGTCGATGCCGGGCGTCTTCCTCACGCGGTGGCCTCACTTCGGGTGACAGGACTATTCCACGGTCCGATCACCCGAATGTATACTAAGTACTTAAAAAAATACTGAGCTGAGCCCGATCATCCAAACATCAAAAGAAAACAAAACATCGTATCAAACTGCTTGAACCCTACGATTATCGATACGACCAGTATCACTGGTCTACTCTAGGTATACTAACATAATAAACAAATAAATTTACATAGACTTTCCATAGACCTTAGTCAACTCCACCTGATGTCGTCTATTTAACAATTACAATTCCATGGAGGGTTGCCGTCAAACAGGCAGCCAGTTCATAAATCTATTGCCAAAACTTTTGAAATATGTATGACGAAGAAAAGCACATATAAAGAAGAGCACCTACATATTATCCCGTATAAAATACAAAACATAAAACGGCACGGCCAAAAGTCTGTGGACCAAAAGTTTATTATATAAAAAAAATAGACAGTATGACGAAATGTCTAAATTTAGTATAATTTTCTTTTTATTCGCTGCGTGAACACGTTACCTGAATCGGACTCTCCAATTTAGAGTGTTCGCTGCGATGCCAACCACGAATTCGTATGATAAAACTATACTCTCCAATTTTTAAATTCCGTTTCACATTTTATTTATCAGTGAAACTAACGAGTGACATAGCTTCGAACGTGTAAACGTGCTTTTAGATTTTCTGTTATTTTGAATGTTGAAATTACATTTTTCTGTCGCTTGTTTTAAAATTATTCTTTGTTATTAATAGAATAAGAATAATATTAACGGTCTCTTTCAACTCTAACAAAAACTAAAAAGCAAAGCAGTCATGAGGACTGCCGACAAAAGAGAAAACTTAAAATTGACAAAAAAAAATATTGTTTTTTTTATAATCTTTAATTTTTTTTTTCTCTATATAATATTAGCACGACAAACCACTAACTATAGTTAGTGGTTACACTAACCTCACAATATAAACCAAAAAAATATTGTTAAAATAATTATTATTACGTATCAATGATAATTATTAAAAACTATTGAATAATTGATAATAATTAATAATAAGAATAATTAAATCTAAATTAAATTTAGCAAACACAGCGACACAGCAGTGAAAAGCAGCTGACTATCTTTCTCGTTCTCTCGAGTACACTCGGCTCGATCGGGTACACTCGGCGGTTCCGAGTTCACCCGATCGAGCATTTCACCTCAGAGCGTGATGGATCAGCTTTAGTTACAGCCTACGAAAAAATCTATGTGCGGCGCGCCAAAAGAAGTTTTCACGTCAAAAATTTGACTTTGACTTTGGGCTGATCATAGATTAACCACACCTCATCCAACCATCTGGGGCGTCAAAAGGGTGACAAAGGATCTTATCACGTGATATGAATGGTTGGAATCGATTCCTTGACTTAGCTGACCCGCCTGATAGAATTCCCTTTCTGGTGGCCCACGTCGACGTATCAACAATAAGTCACAGTGACATCGTCTTCACGCGGTCTGCTTCACTACAATTAGCGGATTAATTCTCAGTCCGACTACCGGATCATAAAGTCAGTGCTTGATTAAAGTCAGTCAGGAATCATAGGAGTAAGTAGGTATGTAAAAAGACACATAAAATATATTGCAATAACTGCATAAGAACAAAATATTTTATAAATTTAGATATCTCATCATCATCATCATTTCAGCTCATATATGTCCCACTGTTGGGCTCGAGCCTCCTCCGCAATGGGAGGAAAGTTAACCGACTATACCACGCCGGTCCGACGTGTTCGTATAGGGTTTTGTTTCGAGTTTTTCTTCTCATGCGTAGATGTTGTATGCGTTTTATATCCCTTAGTCGTCTCTTATGATCACCCACGGGTAAGATAGGGTGTCGTGAATTATATTCTTACTCCGTCACCATACGGATAATTTATTAGATATTTATTTCTGATAAGTTAGTTTCATTTATTACCAAAACTTTCCATCAGAACAAGTTGTAAACTCAGGCAGCGATAGCGATTTTATTGAGATAAAATAGAGTTAGAATCCCAAATAGAAACAACATTTTGCTAGAAAATATTCAGTAAATAATCCTAAAAGCAAGTGCAGCTGAATGTAACGACGATACGAGATAAATCCCTTAGAGACAGAACTTTGTTGGCAGCAGAATGGATCACTTGCCTCTCAGGAGACTTAAAGAGTCATCGGATTGTTTCAAATGTACCTGTATTGTTTTCAACTACAGAAAGGATAAAATTAAAAACAGACACATTTAAAACGTTGTTTCTTGTTAATCATTAAATGCAATTGTCACCTATGTCTATGTCTTATGGATTTGCTGTGTGGTGACGGCTAGGATTACTATCAATGTAGTGTATGCACATTTAATATAATTCGTAAATGCGGGTAGATCGAATAATATGGGGGTATAAGAGCTCTGTAGAGACTTGTCGCGGGGCATTTGTGCGTTGCGGATCGTTGAGTACGGTTGTGTAATAGTGTGAAACGTGTCTAGAAGTTAAGCGTGTAATTCTAATATTACACGCATACACTACAAATGGCGACTAGGATAAACGTGAGTACACTGTAAAAAATATTAAAATTAAGGAAGAAATAGGTAATGATTGCCTGTCGGTGGTTTACGTATAGCCACGTTTCTAATAGCGTATTAGAAATTGTGGTATTATAATAAAATAAATATTGATTTAAAATTAATGAATGCTCATTATACAATGAATTATAAATAGCTTTTGACACGAAATGATACGTAAACAATTGTTTCTGACAAGCAAATTCTTACTACTATCCTTTCTTACTAAGGGCCATGCTTTGTATCAAAAATAAGGTCATGTAAAACTATGGTTGTTTAACTACCCATGAGAAGTTAAAAAAAAAAAAATACCAACGTAATATGTTGTCCTTGTATACGTAATAGTTGGCATTTTGAGCACCTAAATTTTAAATTTTATTTTAATGCCATATTTATTATTCTATTATTAAACGCGTCTTTAGATAATGATAGTTAAATTATTATTGAATTATTATTCAATTTTGTCTAGACGCGAATACAATTCTATTCGCATGTTAGCTCAATTTAAGTGAATCGAAATAGCTTTACTTAAAACAAAAAAAAACTATCCAATGTGTAAAAAAAAAAAAAGAAAGGGCCACGCATATCAATCAATAACCTTAAGGGGCTGTAATATATACAAGTCCACGCCATAAGCACTTTTAAATTATAAGAGGGACGAATTATAATAAGTCACGCAAAGTCAATTGACAATTTTAAGGACTATATACGTTTAACATAATTACCAAATTATGTTAGGTCTACCCCATAAATATTTGCTTACCAAAATGTAACACTGTCAAATTTCAATAAAAGCCACGTAGATCAATTGACTATGTTAAGAACTATGCTCGCACATTAATTTTTATAATTCATTAAATAAGACATGTTTATCTAACATAAACACAAAATTATAATTAAGTCCACGCAATGAGTACTTATAAACATATAAATATAATGCAATTTGTAAGACCATTGTTGGTTTCGTTCTTTGACAATAGTCACGTCAAAACCGGAAAATAAAGTCAATATATTTGAATCCGGTATTATAAAAATATAATATAGCTATGCAGTTAAAATACTTATTGATTTTAAGTTAAAAAGCCACGCAACAATAAGAGTCTATGTATTTAACTCGCGCATTATGAAAATATAATATGGCTATGCAGTTAAAAATAGTTATTTATTTTAAGTAAAAAGCCACGCAAGAATAAGAGTCTATATATTTGACTCACGCATTACAAACATATAATATGGCTATGCAGTTAAAATAATATTATTGATTTTAAGTAAAAAGCCACGCAAGAATAAGAGTCTATATATTTGACTCGCGCATTATAAACATATAATATGGCTATGCATTTAAAATAATATTATTGATTTTAAGTAAAAAGCCACGCTAGAATAAGAGTCTATATATTTGACTCACGCATTAAACATATAATATGGCTATGCAGTTAAAATAATATTATTGATTTCAAGTAAAAGCCACGCAAGAATGAGAGTCTATATATTCGACTTACGCATTATAAAAATATAATATGGCTTTGCAGTTAAAATATAGTTGTTGATATATAACAAAATCCCAATGCAAAACAAAATTAACACAGTATATACAAAATTTAAATTACGAAGAAACTGAGCTTCTCCTACAAATAATGCAATAATATAATCCTAAATAAGACTGAAATAAATCAGCATAAATATGGCACATGTGCACACACACTCATACATACTCACACACACACACGCGCACGCACACAACCACGCATGCAAGCACTCATATAGACACACACACACGCACACACGCACGCACGCACACACGCACACACACAATCATACAATATATATATATATATAGATGTATTATAGATTATTTTCTCAGTACATCATCCCAAAAAGTTGCACACGCTTAGGACTTACTTATTTAATATATATCATTCGGGGGTTTTAGCACTGATAGCCGAAGTACAGGCAAAAGCCTAGTTCGGTTACAGACGCTTAAATCATTAAATCATTCAGAAAGTTGTCAGCGTTTATAGTTATCTGTATAGATTATTTATCGTATAGATTTGACCCACATTAATAGTTTATCTTTTATATAATATTAAGTAAGCTAAAACAAAAATAACCAAATATTAATTTAGCTTTGTATTATTTTTGTTGATTTAGTATTTTAAATGTTAGGCTTAAAACTTATAGGTATACTAACAAAAAATTGTTACGTGTGGCAGTTTTTTCGTTTGGAATTAATATAAGAGTTTATGTTTTTTGAGCTTTATAAGGAAATCTTTCTCAGTGTAGACGTATTTTGTAATGTCGTCGTATATACATTAGATTTAAATCATATTGATATTCATAAATTGTCATATTGTAATAATTACCATAATTTAGTGCTTTGAATTACTGAAGGAAATTAAAATCAAAGAGTGGGTCAAGATGTAATAAATAATAGATACTATATTGGATATAAACTAACACTAAAATAGGGAGTGGTGAATTGTATTCTCATTCCGACACCACACGGGAAATTAATTAATGTAATATGAAATATGTATTTTACGTGATCGGATTCTGTATGACAATAAATAAATTATTATATTATTATTATTTAGTAAAAGTCATTCAAAAATGTGAGACAATATATTTGACTCGTTCATTTTATAAAAGTATTATTAATGTTCAGTAAAAACTATGTCAAATTACCAAAATATAAAATTAGGGTCATGCTGTTGTAATACTGTTACTTATTTTCAGTAAGAGCCACGCAAAAAAGTCAATATATTTGATTTTAGTATCATTCCTATTTACCAACTAATAGCCAGGAATAAAATATCTAAATATGATGTAAAAACGTTTACTGGCAGATGCGAGTGTGGAATTTAGAGCAGTTAAATTAATATTTGAATGTATTAAACAGAATAAAATAAATTACACATGAAACTCGCATGCGCACAAATACCTAAATAATATGTACTCTGTATGTTAAACTAAGAACAACCGTTATAATTTTATTGGTTAAAGTTTAAAAATAACAATAATAAGTATTAAAATGAATAAATACAAATAATCCGTTGGAATTCAGTTTCTGTTGTGCTGGTCCGCCAGAATGCCACAAGGAAAAAACGATTTAGGTGGTTAATTAATTGCACATATTACTGTAGCTAAAGCCAAGATATGAGTACGGACTCCTAAAACAGTGGTTTTATACTGTGGTTGATCGACATGGACGCGCACGTGTTTACAGTTGTAGACAGGTTGTCGTTGGATATGAACATTATTTTACGTGGAAAAAAAATATATATATTTCTAAATTTCTGGCATAAAGTATCATTAAACTGTACAATTTTTATACCTACGTCTTGATTGTTTAAAGTTCAAATAAGCTTAAAATCGGGTTGTAGGTTAATACGTTGCTTTTCTTATTGCTACGCTGTTATCAATAAGAAAATTGATTGAGAAATATAATAAATAAATAACTATGACTTGAATATAAATGTATTCGATAAAAAAGCCATTATGTGACATAGAGATTTAACAAAATAAAAATAATAACTCTCTATTATTTTGACAAAAAAATTAAGGTTGATGTTGAAAGTTGACGGGCAGTTTGGCTCGCCAAATATTACTTGGATAACCATTTGTATAACACTAATAAAAGCAAAATTAAAATCAAGACAATCGAGTAGTTCGATAATAATCGGAACCATACATATAAAATTTCATTAAGTGATTCTATGAATACTAGAACGTTACTTACAAAACTATCAATTTAGTTGTTTATGGATAGTCCCAAATATAAATTTACTTAAAACTGTAAGGGTTGAGCCAGTTATATTCATGGCAACAAACTGAACTACACCAAAAAAAATATAACAGATTGTTGTTGAGCGAGTTATATTCATGGCAACAAACTGAACTACACCGAAAAAAAATATAGCAGATTGTTGTTGAGTGAGTTATATTAATGGCAACAAACTGAACTACACCGAAAAAAAATATAACAGATTGTTGTTGAGCGAGTTATATTCATGGCAACAAACTGAACTACACCGAAAAAAAATATAGCAGATTGTTGACCATGTCAACAGTGTGATTCGTTCACACTACGGACAGTGTTTTGTTTCAATAAATTGCTGACTATATATTGTTGCAGTATGTTGAGGCCAATATATGTAAGAACTCTAATGCAGCCAATATATCTAATTGTAGACCAATTTATAATAAGGCAAAGTTCAAATGCACAGCATATTTAAATTTTGTACAACCTCCTCTATACGAGTTTTGTCTTTACAACTTTCAAAAGAAAAATAAGCATGCGATGTATATTGCGAAATCCCAAATTCTTCGAAGAAAGTATTGCTTATGAATTGTTAATATCTCTATTCGTCCACCGATTTTCGTTACATTCTAAGATAGTGGCAAAGTTCCACAGCCGCACTTTCAGATATATAGTGCCAAGAGCATATAATTAGAAAAATATAATTACTACGCCCTCATCCTTAGAAGTAAACACGTTAAAATTCTACAGCGGCATGGTGGTTGAAAGAATAAGACTTAAATTTCATACAAATTACAGCTTCATCATTGAACTACCATATTTTGTGTATAGCAGTAAACGGAGGAAGAGCCTAATAATTCTTTGAAAGAATGTAGAATAGAAAAAGAAACCTGAAAAAAGAATGTTTAAATAATAATTTCTAATTCCTTGCATTAATAGGCGAGGGCAATTCTATTTTTTAGTTTTGCTGATAAGTGACAATTCGGGGTCATTGGTATACAGATGCTGCAGTCTTAGGTTGGTGAGATTTCATAATATTATTCACGTTTGCACAACTTTGTGAACTATGTTCAATTGGCCAGAGGTGTGGAGCATGATGTATTATGCACATTGTGTATATATATTTATTGAAATTTCCCTATTTTATTATTGATTATATCTAGTCGTATATCAAGTTGTCTTTGCACAACAGTTGACTGGTGCTATGGTTCGGCACACGTTCTGCCCTCGCGTTATACTTCATCACGTGAGAGTCCCAGGTTATAAAGTACATCATTCCATAATAAGGCGAAAGGAGGAGGAGTACAACGCGCTAAAAGTACACCTCTAATCTAGAAATTAAAGAAACTGAATCCACGGTGTCATTACAAAGCCTAGCGATTTGAAACTTTCATTAAAAATGATTGTGATGTGTGTGGTTACAATATATGCGTAGATGACGTTTTAGATGAGTCGGTGATCTGTAAGTCTTCTGTTAAATCAAAAAGATAATTGAGACTACAAATTATAAGACCATCTAGATACTGCAGAGCAGCGTTAGATTCTAAATCTAATCTACTTTTGCATCTAATTATAAGACCGAACAGATTTCACAGCGCTGGTGTACAGTCTAGAAGGTACTGGATTCGATTCCTGCGAGTGGTCTTCCAGAAACAATCTATTTGATTCTTAATTTGAGGCTTTGTATTATTTAATGTATTGTTCAAATGTGGTATGTATTTCTCACACAAACTTCTTTAAGAGTAAACTAAAGGGAGAGGGTTAATTCGTAAAATAGAGAATAGTGAACCAGAGCTGGCATCTTACTTCTTTACATTATTTAGTTTCATGATGTGGTAATTCTCTCTAAAGAGCTGTATCTGTCAATCTAGTAATCGTAGTACAGATATTGCAACCATCAGAGAAGATTGATCAAGTTCTTTCTTAGCAAATTTAATTTTAAATGGAATATTCATTTAAATTTAAAATCAAATAGTAAATGTAGATTTTAGAACAAAGGTAATATTGGCAAAAGTATAATGTATTTAAATGGGATGTCTTTTTTTTTTTTTTTTTTTTTTTTTTTTTTCACGCTGTGGAAACGCATTTAGGCGCTGCCCCTCGCCGGTGACAGACGAAGGGGGAGTGTGGGACTCACCGGCCATAGATAGTTGGCGGCCGGAATACCCACTAAAACCACAGCGGCCCCTTCCGCGCTTTTACGGAGTACCGGAGAGATCGTCTACTGACATTCGATCCCCGGCAACCCAACGCTTGGCCGTCGGGCCACGCCCTGTCGTCATTCATGGCGGTGGGAGGAGTTGCGCATATCGGCGCCTCCTCCTCCCTGGCCGCCGCCGGCGGAGCGAGTCTGCGGATGCAAGTGCCTCGCGTTGTCGCTCCGCGGCCTCCTTTATAGAAATGACCTCCTCACAAAAGGAGGCCATCGACGACCAGCACCTGTCACTGTCGAGCATCTTTGAGATGACGTTTGACAGCGACAGGTTCCCTCCAACAACCACCGACAAGACGCGGCGCTGGGGCCCCCAGGCGGGGCATACCTCCAACGTGTGGCGCGCATCGTCCACTGGCGCGCCACACTCATGGCACCCTGGGGCCTCTTCTCTCCCAATTCTGTGCAGGTACTTACCGAAGACCCCGTGTCCGGTAAGCACCTGCACCACCCTGAAGCTCAGGCTGCCGTGCCTTCTGTTGATCCAGCGGTGGAGATGTGGCGCAACCGCCTCTACAGTACCCCGCCCTGCTATGGGGGACTCCAGTTCATCTTTCCACCGCCGGATGACTTCCCTTCGGGCCACTTCCAATGCTCTGCCCAGTCTCCTAACGGAGACTTGCTCGCCGGCGGCCCGCGCCGCAACGCGGATTCGGTAGGCCTCCGCCAGAGCCTCAGCCACTAACGGCCAAGGTGGGTCGCCCGCCAACAGCGTTGCCGCGGTCCAGGACACCGTACGGTAGCCCCTAATAGCCCTCACCGCCATGACCCTCTGCGGTCTTCGCAAAAGGGCTCTGTTGCGGGCGGTGAGGGAATCCGCCCAAATAGGGGCTCCATACAGTGCCATGGATCGCACGACTCCAGCGTATAATCGCCGGCAGGACGACCCGGGACTCCCAGTATTTGGCAGAAGCCAGCCTAACGCCGCGGCTGCCTTGACGAGCCTTGGGACGAGCTGGGCAAAGTGTGGCCCAAATTTCCATCCACAATCAAGGTGCAGACCCAGATATTTCATCTAAGCCCGCACCGGCACGGCAACCCCAGACACACCGATGTGTGCTCCTCGGGGGGGGACCTCGACCTGGGCCATGAAATAGGAGGGCCTCAGTTTTCTCCACCGAGACCCTCAGACCCAGCAGGCCGATCCGGCTGACAACAAGCGCAACCCCCTCCTCTGCCAATCGGGCCTCCTCGCCGTGATGAGGCTATCATCCGCATAGCAGATGACCCCCATCCCGGGGAGAAGCCGACCCCGTAGGAGCCAGTCAAATCCGACGTTCCACAGAATCGGACCGAGGACCGAACCCTGTGGGACGCCGCACTCTACCCGATGGCGATGTATGCGCCCGTCGCCCCCCTCCCAGAGCACGTACCTTCCCTCGAGGTACGCCTCCAACAGCCTCCGGAGATACGGAGGCACTCCGTGATACCGGAGCGCCTCCCTTAACGTCTCATGTGGGAGACTGTTGAAGGCGTTCTTGATATCGACCGAGACCGCCAGGAGAACTTCCTTTTGAGCCACCGCTTCGTTGACCAGGGACTTAAGGGCGGCCAAAGCATCGATTGTTGACCGGCCGCCCCTGAACCCGTATTGACTCTCTGATAGTCCCGGCCCGTTTTCCTCGAGGTGCTGGACGAGACGTTCCGCGAGTACCTTCTCGAATAATTTGGCCGTTTCGTCCAGCAGCACCAGTGGTCTGTATGCAGATGGGGAGTCGGCTGGGCGACCCTCCTTCCGCAGCAAGCACAGCCTACCAACCTTCCATTGCTCCGGGAACTGCCCGGATCTCAAACATGCGTTGAGCAGTTCCCGGATTTCGCCCTTGAGGTATTCCATGGCGATGCCGAGCACAAGACCCGGGACGCCGTCCGGACCAGGCGATTTCCTCTTGCCCGGAAATCAGGAGAGAGCCATTTCCATTTCATGGTCGGTGATAAGTGGAACCAAAGTCTCTGTCTCCATCACCGACTGAGGAGCCATTCGAGGGGGAACGTGTCCCACGGAGCGAGGGAACAGTTCCCCCATTAACCTCGACAGGAGAACTGGATCCATCGATTCGATGATGGGGGCGCCACAAGCGCGAAGTTTGTTTCGCGCCCGCTGATATGGTCGCCCCCACGGATCCCTGTCGAGGCCCGTAAGTAGCTCCTCACGGGCTCTCTCCTTCGCCTGGCTGATTGCCAGCTGCAGAGTTTTCTTGCTGGTTTTATACACCATCCGCAGCTGACTCTCAAGGACGTCATCCCGGTTAGCCCGCTGTCGGCATCGGACGTAAGCACGCCGCGCCTGGTTAGCGGCCACCCGAAGATCAGCAATCTCGGGCGACCACCAGTACACCTGACGTCGCGGCGGCCTCCGTCGGGCCCTCGGCATCGCCGCATCACAAATCGCCTCAAGGGCACTTCCTATATGGGCAGCAAGCCCCATCACATCTGTGGGTAGCCGCACTGTCCCGCCCCAGCACACTGCACTGCACTATGGCGGACTCCCGAGCCATTGCAGGGTCGAATTGACTAAGAGCCCATTTTGGGAGTCCACCCCTTCTTCCGCGCCGGGGCTCTGGTGGTCCACCGGGGGTGGAGACCTCGAACCGCACGTAGCGGTGGTCTGAGAGGGTCTCCACCCCCTCTTCCACTCTCCAGTTACTCACCCCGCGAGCTACACCGAGACTGGCGAACGATAGGTCCACCACGGACCCACCTCGATGTCGCACGCAGGTATGGACCGTCCCCCTGTTCAAGAGGGACAGACCGGAGAGCAGGGACCACCTCTCGACGGCCGTGCCCCTGGCATTCGTGGTGGGGTTCCCCCACGTACGAGACTTCGCGTTGAAGTCGCCGAGGACAACAATTCTCCTCGGCGACTGACGACGGACCGCGGCACTGACAGAGTCTAAAAATAACTCAAACTCCGCCAGCCCGCGGTTAGGGGAAAAGTAAACACCGATAATGACGAAGTCTCGCCACCCCACCACAACGTAACCATTGCCCTTCTCCAGTGTAGAGAGGGCAGGGCCGGCACATCCTCTGGACAGAACAGCCACGTCTTCCTTATTGTCCCCCACCCAATTGGGTGAGTGGGGGACAAAGTAGGGCTCGCAGGCCACCGTCAAATCTATATCCCACTGCGCCATAGACTGCAGTAGCAGGTCCTGAGCCCCGGCGCAGTGGTTCAAATTCGCTTGGAGGAAGCGTACTTTGTCTCCCATTTAGGTTGACATTTCGGCTTCCTCCTGGCCTCTGCGGCTGTTCACCGATGGAATGGCCCGAGATCCATGGACCACCTTGCCTCTCGAGGAGGGGGCTTTACACAACCGTCCTCCCATCGTGTGTTCCACTGGGCGACCAGCGGCGGTGCACACCGCACAGCATGGCGTGGCCACACATGCGGCCGATTTGTGCCCACTGCCGCCGCACCTGTAGCACAAAGTAGAGCGGTCGACGGTGGACGAGCACAGCGGTGCAGTATGCCCCAGCTCCAGGCACCGGAAGCACCTCAATGGGAGGTTCTCCAACACCTGGACGCTAGCTGAGCTCCATCCGACAAGAAGCCTTCCCGCGTCAGCAAGCACTTTAGCGGCGGCGACGGGACACCGCACCTTTGCCATGCCCATGCCACGGGGTCCACTATGGATTTGTCCAACCTGGACCTCCGCGGCATCACAACCGCATGTGCGGACCACTGCCGCACGGATCTTCTCCTCGGTGGCGGAGTCATCCATACCGGTCACCCGGATATCAGCACGTTTGACCGGCCGCACGACATCCGCCATACCTGCTAGTACCGTTCGCAAATTGGCCGCCAGCTGATCAGCAACTTCCATGGACTGGGACTTGTGCAATTGCAGGACCCTAGTCCCAGTCACGGAACGCCTAACTTTAAGGCCCTCCTTAATACCCATCTCTTGGAGATTAACTCCCTGCTCGGCGCGAAGCATCGCGTCGGCATATGTAACCCCCTGTTTTTCAGCCTCCGGCTGCAATTTCAGGATTACAGCTGGGGCACGTGGGACAGCAAGCGCCGACTTAGATTTCTTCTGCGCCGAAACAGCCGTAAATGGGATGTCTGCTTTCTTACACGTTAATTAATAACTTCGACAAACATAACAAAAACAAATTAAAACAAGGGGGAGATGTAGTGTATGCACATTTAATATAATTCGTAAATGCGGGTAGATCGAATAATATGGGGGTATAAGAGCTCTGTAGAGACTTGTCGCGGGGCATTTGTGCGTTGCGGATCGTTGAGTACGGTTGTATAATAGTGTGAAACGTGTCTAGAAGTTAAGCGTGTAATTCTAATATTACACGCATACACTACAATCAACACTTACAAAATAATTCCTGAGTGTGCTAAAAGACTTTTTTATTAAACACTCTAAGAAAATAATCCTTGTATGACAGGGGCCTTTTTTTTTAACCCACCCGTGACACGTCGTCTTCGTTCGTTGGGCCGATCACCGGAGCAGAGTGACTTGACGTCAGTGGTCGACCCGACGGAATACCCCCTGAGGAGTACCCTCTCCTCGACCGACGTCCCCCCCTTGGGGAGGACGTCTGTCTTTCCTCACGCGGTCGGCCTCTGCACCCACGGCCTCGGCTAGCGTGGCATCAAGCGCAGGTGTATTGCGGGGGCTCTTACAAAACATGCATGACTCAGAACAACAGTTTGCGAATCGCACAAAGTATTGTCTCGCGTGGGAAACAAACCCACGGCACTGGCACAGAAGATCAGTATCTTAACCACTACGCCATCTGTGCAGTAAAGAATTGCTAAATATTTCAAGAAATTGTAGAATATTTTAGCTTGACGCAAAATTTGAACCTATATTACTGATCGCTATAGCTACTCAGAAACAGTAGCCTCATAGCTATTATTTGCCTACATCAGCGCTGTATTTGATACTGTCGTGATTTTCAAATTGATCTAAAGACGATAAGTATATGTTAATTTTTTTGTTAAGTAAAAAAAAAAAGAGTAAGGCTCAGCCTGATATAGAAACGGAACGATCCTTTAATTTCCGGCGCTCATCTCATTTCCGGTGGTAGTAGTAAAAACAAAAGAAAATATAAAATGGACGCTCCCGACTTTTTTTTCTGTAAGAACTAGCCAATCTCCGAGTTTCATTTCTATTGGACTAAATAAGAACCACTATAACGTTCTAATTTATTTCGGAAAATAAATACTTATATTCAGACTGTTGGGTTCGAGCCTTTTCCAGAATAGAAGGGAAATTGACCTACTAACGCCACCACCACAACCATACTGGTCAGAAGTGTTGGTTGATTTTTTTTGTTTGCGGCGGGCTATGTATTTGTACATACATACATATCATCACGCCATATCCCTTGCAGGGTAGGCAGAGAGAACAGAGTGCCAGAGAACTCTATCCTTGCATACTTCACTCGCTTCTTCAACATTCATAATTCTTTTCATACACACTCGCCGGTTTCGGAGACTCTTGACTCCACCTTCTTTCAGCACGTGATTATCTGGTCTAGGTAGGTGAGTCTCGGTCTCCCCCGGTACCTACATCCTTCCACTTTTGCATTGTATATCTTCTTAACCAGACATTCGTTCGGCATTCTTTCCAGAGAGATCTAGCAGAGATCTCTACGGAAAATCTGTGGAGTTAGGCTAACCGACCGCATTCGCAACGACGACGTAAGAGAGCGAGTACGTATGAAAGAGAGTATTGGTGTAAATATGCGAAAGGGAATGCTCCGATGGTTCGGACATGTGGAAAGAATGCCGAACGAACGTCTGGTTAAGAAGATATACAATGCGAAAGTGGAAGGATGTAGGTACCGAGGGAGACCGAGACTAACCTACCTAGACCAGATCGGTCATGTACTGAAGGAAGGTGGAGTCAAGAGTCGCCGAAACCGGCGAGCGTGTATGAAGAGAATTATGAATGTTGAGGAAGCGAGTGAAGTATGCAGAGATAGAGTTCTCTGGCACTCTGTTCTCTCTGCCTACCCTGCAAGGGATATGGCGTGATGATATGTATGTATGTAATATATAATCTGAAATATACATATTTCAGATTATATATTACGCATAGAATAAAAATCAGTTCAAGAGTTCATATGTTTTGGCCTCTTGCAATGTAGATGAATTTACAAATATGCAATACTCAGAAATAATTTATAATTACAATCTAAACAACATTTAGCAGAACGTACAAAGTATTATACTGAGTGGAAATTGAACGCGGAACTTTTGGAAGGGTAGTTCGGTATCTTAACCACTACACCATATACGCAATCGAATTAATAACACATTTTTGTTGATACGCTCAATTTTGTTAGCCTGAAGTTGCGCTTGACTTTCTAAAACATTTACATATTAAGAAAGTTTAAGTACTTGTGCATAACGAACAAGTTTCAAATAAAATTATGGCAGAAAAGTTTCAAATAAAATTATGACACGGAATAATTATCATTTATGGGTTTATTTTTCGTGTGGTTTTCCGTTTGGCCAGGCCTACGTCACTCTATGTACTTACGCGCTATAATTGCCTACCGCCCGACCAAGCGGTCGCGGGCCGTTTGCGGACCAAATTCAGTGCGGTTTTCGCAAGCGAAGCGTATGCACGTTGTTAAATATTATTCGTTCCATTCGTTTGTGCGTGTACCTACGATGGCGTCTGGTGCCTTATGTGCAGTAAATGGTTACAAATCAAGTAAAAAAAGGGGGTAAAAAAAATTACTACATATTCGAAGTCCCACATTTAATTAAATGTATCAGGAATAACTTGGTGACAAATAATTTTGTACACGATGAAGAAAAAATATCTGGGGAACTAATCTAACTAATCAGGCTATGCAAGGATTTGAAGAAAGAAGGCATTAATTTTATGTTTACGAAACGCTTACATGAGGATTGCCTAGAAAAAATTTTTGGCACCGCCCTCAACAGAGTGGTAATTGTCGAGACCCTACACCAATACAGTTCATGAGGGCAATCTCAAAATTATTCCTTTGAAATATGCTTGTTTTTGTGACTTAGTTGTTAGCCTCAGATGGCTGTGACAACTTTAGCCGGACTGTGGGTGAGCGCTGAGGGCTCTCAACCCGGAAGAACTCCTGAATTTTATCGAAGAGGCAGCCCTGTGATTGCTGTGGAATCGCGAGGTGCGAAGCAATTACAATTGTATGCTTGAGCATTTAGGCACATTTTAGCATGCAGCAGTTGCTGACGCGACAGAGTAGGCTATTATAGCAGTAGGTATTGGTAATTTTCTACCGAGTGAAGTATCTGTTATTTATTAATCTGTGGTTTGGCAATAGTTTTATGGCCGGTCCTATGTTTGATCTTTCTTACGAATATAACTGTTGACCAAACAAAATCAGATGAAATTAGTTCAGGTCTACGTAATTTTGCTTAGTTTTTACGACACAAAACATAATAAAAATCTAACAGAATATATATAATAAATATATATAATAAATATTTGTGTGGTGACGGAGTAAGAATACTATTCACCACCCCATATCTTACCTGTAGGTGATCGTACGAGACGGCTAAGGGATATAAAACTCATATAACATCTATGCGAGAGAAGGAAAACTCGGAACAAAACCCTATACCAACACGTCTGACCAGTGTGGTATAGTAGGTTAATGTCCCTCCCATTACGGAGGAGGCCCGAGCCCAACAGTGGGACATTTATAGGCGGTGATGATGATATATAATAAATGCATCAACAATGTAGGCATCTAACTAGTTATCTTATGATTTAGTCTCCTGCGATTCACAAGCAATCGTTACATGGAAACTGATGGACGAATAGAATTACATTTTCACGGCATTCACATACTCGATAACGGTGTCCGACAGGCAACAATGGAGTCGCTTCCTATTATTAAATGACAAATTAAGAATATGAACTTTATTTCACATTTCAAAGATAACCGTGTCAGAATCTTGTATCAATTGATAAAAAAACCAGTTCTTCATTTATTAGTATAGATAATTATCTATACTAATAAATGAAGAACTGGTTTTTTTTTTGTTCGGTTATACTACGAAAACGACTGAAACGATCGGACTAATACCGTAAGTTGTAGCGTGTTTCGGAAAAGGTTTTAGTGTATCATATGTTGGCGATTAGTTATCCGGAAAGGAGGGAAGTGGGCGGGAGTTAGCTAGCTAGCAGCTATTTAAATTAAATAAAATCAACGTATCTACGAAAATGTATAATCATGACCGTTTTATGAGCAAACATTATTCATTTCGTCTTCAAATATTTGTGCCGTATACATATTTGTCTAGAAATGCCGCGTATTATACAACAAATTAACTTTATTCTAATTATATTCCGCTGATTTATATTTGTAATGAAATGAACGTGAGTTATAATTAATTTCGTGCAAATAACGGCAATGTTTGATAAAAGATAGCAATGTTGCGGCAGATATTGTTTATTTTGTAATTTTCCGCCTCATTTGGTGACATTAGAGATTGATATTTATGTTGAGGTATCAGTACCGGTGGTTAGTCCAATGCTATCGAGGTAATGAAACTATAAATTAAAGGACCCATCCCACTCTTCTGTCGGTCCGGATAGGTTGGACAGGGTACATCCAGTTCCGAGACGTCATCGCCCGCTGGGTTACGCGGCTGGAGAGGCCTAGGCACGGTGTTGTTACCGTTGAGGCTCTCCGGCCCGTACTGATGGAGTGGATAGAGCGGCGGCACGGAGTACTCTCCTTCCAGCTGGTGCAGGTGTTATCGAGGTACGGTTGCTTCGGCAAACCTGCACGTCGTGAGGAGGGAGTTGACTCCGTCCTGCTACGAGTGCGGCATTGACGAGGACACGGCGCAGCATACGCTAGAGGTATACGTGACTTAGGCCTAGCAGCGCTGTGACCTCGTCGCTGTCATCGATGCCGACCTGATGCTGCTGGCTGTCGCGAAAGCGATGGTCGACAGCATCAGAAACTGGGACGCGATCGCCGCCTTCTGCGAGGCTGTCATCTCGCAGAATGAGACGGCGGAATGAGCCCGGGAGGATTCCCTCCATGCGGACTTCGGCCGCTGCCGGCGCTTCGGATGGCGCAAGTGCGCCTTATGCCGCCCTAACCAAGGCTTCGGGTGATCGGACCGGGGAATAGTCCGGTCACCCAACGTGAGGCCACCACGTGAGGGTGAGGCTCCGACGGCGAAAGCTGTCAGGGCGTCGACGAGAGAAACCCGCGAGGGTGAGGCTCCGACGGCGAAAGCTGTCAGGGCGTCGACGAGAGAAACCCGCGAGGGTAAACCGCCGGGCGGGCCACCGAAGACAAAGATCGGGTACTGGTTGCCCGCTCGTACGGCGATAAGAGGAGTTGCACGGTGGGTCTATGGGGTCACGCGCAGCCTCTTCCGTCACCCCGGACCGATTTGGCACACATCTATAAACGCATCCATAATCCAGCGTAAAAAAAGGGTACATACAGTTCATAGCCCATCAAGATAAAAAAAAACAAATAGAAGTCAAATAATGTTCATAATTTGTTATTGGATTAATCTCTAAAAAAAATATATTTTAAATATATTTTATTGGAATAAATCCTTAAAAAATTAAAACTCAAATAAGAAATTTTTGCCTGATCAAGAATTTGACCCTTTACTAATTTTCACTAATCTATCCACGGAATTGCGAGTAAAAGTTATAGATCAATCCATGCAAGTGGTCAGTATCGGTCTACGTAGAATTCTCATGGATAAACCTAAGTTCGCCATTCAACGTTTATGGGCTAAGGATTTCGTTTCTTGAATGTAATTTATGGGCTAAGGCTTTCGTTCCTTGAATGTAATTTTTAATAGTATCGTCATCTGTAAATTTTACATATAATTATATTATTTTCTTGAAGTTTATAGTTTGGTTACCAAGACCTTGAAGCCAAATCATCGTTTATACGTTAACTTCATTTAAAGTCATCGTCCGTCAGTAAATTACATCATCGTCTTCAACAGTGCCAAGGCCACACTGTTAAAGGTAATATCTTTTGGGATTTTAGTGGAAAACGAAAACGTATGTAAGGTACTCTTATATCATATTCACTACACTTCAGTAGTTCGTTCGCATCAGATTACATAAAACACCATCAAAATTACTTAATATGACACGTTAAAACACTAAGATAGTGAATATAATACAAGAGCACCACATGACTGACATTTTCCAATTAAACTCCAATAATATTATTGAAAACTGTATTTTATAGATAACTAGCAGACCCGGCCACGCGTTGTTGTGGCTAAGGTTGTCTCGTAACACGTGGTGGTTATGTTAATAAATTGTAGCTTATATGAAACGTTTGTACGATTAACATAGCGCCATCTATTAAATACTTACTCAATCCAGTCAATAGATAACAGAAAATTGTGACTCAAATAATAGACAAATAATGTGCAATAAAATAATACTGCGACTATAAATTGAGATGGAAGCTAGCCTATCTTTTCAGTTTGATCAAAACTAACATGCTGTGTAAATTTGATTAAAGTCGGTTAAGTACTTTAAGAGTCCATCGCGGACAAACAACGTGACGCGTCATCATTTGATGACGCGTCATATTGTTTCGCGTAATTTATATATATATATATATATATATATATATATATATATATATATATATATATATATTAAGATAATAGCATGCCGAGAATTCATTGCAGTTAAAAATTATCTGTTCACTCTTCTACATATATATATATATCTATATATATATATATATATATATATCTATATAATGCGTATAAATCGACTCGACGCGTTACAAAATAATATGATCGTGATTACTGATATTAAGGCGAGTATTACACACTAAACGAGACTTAAAGAGATTAGAAAGTGATTAAAACACACTCCATTCTTACTTCATCACCATGTTCGTTCTATACTCAATCCTTTAAGTTCTTATTTCATTTTATTCACTGTTAAAGAAAAAGATTTTAATTCAAATTACTGAAATTTTTAGCATTTAATATGCTTAATTATTTATAAATACCCGAATACGAAACGAAAAATTATGTCACAAGCGGGGTTCGAACCCGCACCTATTGGCAATCCGGCCCAACCGTGCTGCCACTTACACCATAGTGAACTATTTTAGGACATGCAGATTTCGCTTCATATTATATCTTACGTCTTCAAGGTGACGTATGCCATCTATCGGACAATGTTTACACATTGTATAGACTTAATACTTCAAACTTTACAGTTAGAATTGTATTAAACGATGACACAACCTTGTTATTCAAATTACTGAAATTTTTAGCATTTAATATGCTTAATTATTTATAAATACCCGAATACGAAACGAAAAATTATGTCACAAGCGGGGTTCGAACCCGCACCTATTGGGAATCCGGCCCAACCGTGCTGCCACTTACACCATAGTGAACTATTTTAGGACATGCAGATTTCGCTTCATATTATATCTTACGTCTTCAAGGTGACGTATGCCATCTATCGGACAATGTTTACACATTGTATAGACTTAATACTTCAAACTTTACAGTTAGAATTGTATTAAACGATGACACAACCTTGTTATTCAAATTACTGAAATTTTTAGCATTTAATATGCTTAATTATTTATAAATACCGGAATACGAAACGAAAAATTATGTCACAAGCGGGGTTCGAACCCGCACCTATTGGGAATCCGGCCCAACCGTGCTGCCACTTACACCATAGTGAACTATTTTAGGACATGCAGATTTCGCTTCATATTATATCTTACGTCTTCAAGGTGACGTATGCCATCTATCGGACAATGTTTACACATTGTATAGACTTAATACTTCAAACTTTACAGTTAGAATTGTATTAAACGATGACACGACCTTGTTATTCAAATTACTGAAATTTTTAGCATTTAATATGCTTAATTATTTATAAATACCCGAATACGAAACGAAAAATTATGTCACAAGCGGGGTTCGAACCCGCACCTATTGGGAATCCGGCCCAACCGTGCTGCCACTTACACCATAGTGAACTATTTTAGGACATGCAGATTTCGCTTCATATTATATCTTACGTCTTCAAGGTGACGTATGCCATCTATCGGACAATGTTTACACATTGTATAGACTTAATACTTCAAACTTTACAGTTAGAATTGTATTAAACGATGACACAACCTTGTTATTCAAATTACTGAAATTTTTAGCATTTAATATGCTTAATTATTTATAAATACCCGAATACGAAACGAAAAATTATGTCACAAGCGGGGTTCGAACCCGCACCTATTGGGAATCCGGCCCAACCGTGCTGCCACTTACACCATAGTGAACTATTTTAGGACATGCAGATTTCGCTTCATATTATATCTTACGTCTTCAAGGTGACGTATGCCATCTATCGGACAATGTTTACACATTGTATAGACTTAATACTTCAAACTTTACAGTTAGAATTGTATTAAACGATGACACAACCTTGTTATTCAAATTACTGAAATTTTTAGCATTTAATATGCTTAATTATTTATAAATACCCGAATACGAAACGAAAAATTATGTCACAAGCGGGGTTCGAACCCGCACCTATTGGGAATCCGGCCCAACCGTGCCGCCACTTACACCATAGTGAACTATTTTAGGACATGCAGATTTCGCTTCATATTATGTCTTACGTCTTCAAGGTGACGTATGCCATCTATCGGACAATGTTTACACATTGTATAGACTTAATACTTCAAACTTTACAGTTAGAATTGTATTAAACGATGACACAACCTTGTTATTCAAATTACTGAAATTTTTAGCATTTAATATGCTTAATTATTTATAAATACCCGAATACGAAACGAAAAATTATGTCACAAGCGGGGTTCGAACCCGCACCTATTGGGAATCCGGCTACTGCTACTATAATCCGGACAATGTGTAAACATTGTCCGATAGATGGCATACGTCACCTTGAAGACGTAAGATATAATATGAAGCGAAATCTGCATGTCCTAAAATAGTTCACTATGGTGTAAGTGGCAGCACGGTTGGGCCGGATTCCCAATAGGTGCGGGTTCGAACCCCGCTTGTGACATAATTTTTCGTTTCGTATTCGGGTATTTATAAATAATTAAGCATATTAAATGCTAAAAATTTCAGTAATTTGAATAACAAGGTTGTGTCATCGTTTAATACAATTCTAACTGTAAAGTTTGAAGTATTAAGTCTATACAATGTGTAAACATTGTCCGATAGATGGCATACGTCACCTTGAAGATGTAAGATATAATATGAAGCGAAATCTGCATGTCCTAAAATAGTTCACTATGGTGTAAGTGGCAGCACGGTTGGGCCGGATTCCCAATAGGTGCGGGTTCGAACCCCGCTTGTGACATAATTTTTCGTTTCGTATTCGGGTATTTAAAAAAAAGATTTTAATTACTTCTTTTTCTTCAACACAGAAGATATATAGTAATGATTTTCTCTGCTTCATTTGAAGATGTGTTAGTGAAAGGTCAGATTAAGATTATTAAGAGTACGCGTAATCGTAGAGTATGCATGGAGACTGTGATGAGCGTGAATGAAACGATGGAGGTATGTCAGGATCGTGGTTTGTGACAATCCTTAGTCTCTGCCTACCCCTCTGGGCAACAGGCGTGAGGCGTATGTATGAGAGGTGTATGTATGTATGTATTTTCTCTGCTCAATTCTTCAAACCCTTTTTCTTTTATATTTCATATTTTTTTGAATGAACTGCCAACAATATAGAATGAAATGGTGTCTCTAAATGATTTATGTTCCTTTCATGACGGCTATATATTTAGTAATGGCAACCCGCGGGAGCGCACGTAGTCACACAATAAATGGCTTAACTTTGTTGCACCGGCAGCTTAGCACGTTAACAGCTCCACTTGAATAAAATTCACATTTATTCCAGGCCTGTCCTCGACTTTCATATTTCTGAAGTTGTACTTTTACGAAGAAAGTAAAAACTTGTTTTTTTAACCGACTTCAAAAAGGAGGAGGTTCTATGTTTCATTGTATGTATTTTTTTTTATGTATGTTCAGCGATATTTTTGTCTATCGTGGACCGATTTTCAAAATTCTTTTTTCTTTCTAAAGGGTATACTCCAGAGGTGGTCCCATTGTCACCAAGTCATGATCTGATAATGGGAAGTCGTGGAAATCGAAGGCAACCCTCAAATTTTATAGGCACATATTACGTGTCTCATGTATTTTTCAAAGCTATTCAAATATTTGCATCTGGCAGTGATCATTTCATTTAGGTGAGCTGGTGATGGCAGGTACATCTCCTGAACGGTTAGGAGTTGGAGGATAATTATTTTAATATCATACGCACGCATAGACCTTTAGCTGTATTCTTTTAAGTTAACTCCCGAGGTTGTCTCATTGTCACCAAATCATGATCTGATGATGGAAATACCTGGAAATCGAGGACAACCCTCAAATTTTATAGGCACATATTACGTGTCTCATATATTTTCTAAAGCTCTTCAAATATTTGCATCTGGCAGTGATAAACTCATTTAGGTAAGCTGATGATGTAAGGTACATCTCCTTAACGATTAGGAGTTGGAAGATAATTCTTTCAATATCATACGCACACATAGACCTTTAGCTGTATTCTTTCAAGTTAACTCCCGAGGTGGTCCCATTGTCACCAAATCATGATCTGATGATGGGAATTCTTGGAAATAAAGGGCAACCCTTAAATTTTATAGGCACATATTACGTGTCTCATGTATTTTTTAAAGCTATTCAAATATTTGCATCTGGCAGTGATAATCTCATTTAGATGAGCTGGTGATGGAAGGTACATCTCCTTAGCGGTTAGGAGTTGGAGGATAATTCTTTCAATATCATATGCATGCATAGACCTTTGACTGTATTCTTTCAAGTTAATCACGTAAGCTGATAATGTAAGGTACTACTCCATAACGATTAGGAGTTAGGTAATTATTTATGTTGCCGATATATGATCTTTGTTACGAGACCCACATTTAGGGACCACATTTTCATGTCATTAATCATCACTGTTCATATACTTGTGCCTTCAGACACTGAGATATATTAGGTGAGATGATCTGATCCAGCCGTATTGGATAATTGTATCGTACCTATTTAGAACCGTCTTATTCTTTGGCTTACGCTTTCTTCTGGTATAGTCTTTTGATTTGAGTAGTTTATTAGACCCTAAGTCGCAAAAAGCTGTCCCTCTAGAGTCTTTACACAACTCAGTGCAATATAAAATTGATCATTGCCAATTTATTTTTGCCTAAATCAATGACAGCTTTGTTTAAGGCTTTGTAAAGTACCCTAGAGTTTATATACCGTAACCGCCCAACAGAGGATTAGCGGAAGCATTTTCCATTCATTATCCCGCAACCTTTCGTTGCCTGATATATGGTTGACACAGACGCTATGGCAACTAACCCGTCACTGTCTTTCACTTTCGTGACAATAGTGTCGTCATTAAATTTTAAAATAACCAAATCAGGTAACTAGCCTGTTTCAATTTGGTCATAACGAAGGGGAAGCCTACAAGTTTGGATATTATCCCTATTGCCCGCTTACCAAGCCCTTAATGACAGAGATACTGTATCCTACCATGATTCTGGAGCCTATGTCTAGTTTTAACAATTGCATCAAACCGTCACAATTATTTACATCACTTGGATGTTGGTAGTATCTCATACCTAAGTTGTTGCCTCATGTGAGGTATCGATAGTACATATGGTGTTATACGCGAATTGATTGAAACAGTGAAATTTAAACCATTGGCAACGAGATACAGCATTTCGTTTCCATTTTTTCGAAATACGTTCTTTATTTTTTTATTTTGATTCCCTACTTCTATCTTCCTCGTGCCATGTGCATTTTTTTAGTCGATCAACTCATAGTGCTATATTTAATAAATAATTTAATTTATATGAACTAGTTAAAATTATTACTTAACTACGATTACTTACACTAAAAATTAAAAAATAATTAAACTTTTTTTAAAAAAATGTAAACCGACTTCAAAATAGGATCAGCCAAAAACCATACTTATTTAAAACACTAAAAATCGAAAAATAAGATGAACTATTTAATTCTTGTCTAATTCTAATTATGTATTAATTTTTATAAAATATAATTACGATGTATGCTAGAAATCCACTAACACGATTTGAAGTCGGTGCCAAGCTTAAATTAACAAAAAACAATAAGCTTAATGATATACACACAGGGTGAAAAATTAACAAAAATCAAATTATTAAAGGAAATAAGAATTAAAAGATGTATTCAGAACACTATGACGCCACAAATTTAATACCATTTGACACAACCGTCAACGACGTCTGCCCGTATGGATCAAATCGCTTAACCGCTTGCGCGATCAGATCACTTCAGTCACAAGCATGGCATGGTTTGAATGCGATATAGTATAACTATTTGGCTTGGCACCGACTTCAAATCGTGTTAGTAGATTTCTAGCATACATTGTAATTATATTTTATAAAAATTAATACATAATTAGAATTAGACAAGAATTAAATAGTTCATCTTATTTTTCGATTTTTAGTGTTTTAAATAAGTATGGTTTTTGGCTGATCCTATTTTGAAGTCGGTTTACATTTTTTTATAAAAAGTTTATTGTTGATAACATTTCTCTATACTTGGGCGTGTTAAAAATAATTCTGCTCAGCTAATAAACATCAAAGTTTTTACCTCTTTCGCCATAAGAATGAGAGGTAAAGGTTACTTACTGTATTCAGTACTTCTTACCTCCCGTCGTGAAACTATCTATCAAGCTTCATCATCATCATCAGCCCAAAAATGTCTCACTGTTGGGCTCGGGCCTGCTCCGTAATGGGAGGGAAATTGACCTACTATACCGCGCTGGTCAGACGTGTTGGTATAGAGTTTTGTTTCGAGTTTTTCTTCTCTTGCATAGATGTTATATGCGTTTTATATTCCTTAGTCGTCTCGTATGATCACCCACAGATAAGATAGGGGCGAATTGTATTCTTACTACGTCACCACACGGATAAACTATCAACTATCAAGTTTAGCGTCTATGGTATTATCCCCCTTTATTCAAGGCTATATCCAACAACTCTACACCATCATAAACTACAAATAATATAAATTGCTATTGATTTTATAAGATCTCTAAAAATGATGTTAAATTTGGCTTGAAAGTCGTGAATCTTACTTTAATGCCCTCATTCCTATTACCTTTATTATAATAACCATGATTATGCCATATACTTGCAAGCTACGAGCTTTCAAATAATTTACTCCCATAATATAAATTTATATTCCTCTTCACTCAGCAACATAACAAATTTGCAGCGTTATACTTTTTGATATAAGTACCGGGATATTGTCTGCAGAATTTTAAAGTGACTCTTTTTAATAAATGTAAAGCAAAGTATAATATCTAAATTTATATTATAAACACCGCCTTTGCTTAATTATACGATTACGAATGTGAGACTGCCGATTGTAAGTTTTAGGATTCAACGTCGAGCCGAATTTAATTTAGTGAATTATTTTATTAAATTATCATGAAATTATATATCGATAATATATCGATAATCCCTGTAATCAAGCATATCTTTCACCTGACTACGTCAGCTAACATATACGTCCCACGGCCAATATGGACTTTTGGCGGGAATCTAAAACGTCATGTGGTGCTCTTGTATTATATTCGATATTTTAATGTTTTAACGTGTTATATTAGATATTTTTTATGGTATTTTATGTAATGTGATGTGACTGAACTGCTGAGATTTAGTGAATATCATATAAAAGTGCTTTACAACGTTTTCGTTTTCCATCAAAATTCCCACAAGATACCATTAACAGTGTGGCCATAGCACTGTTGATGGCGACAATTTGACTTACTGACGGACAATGACTAATCTGAAGAGACTAAAAACTTGAAGATAATTATAACTCGACACTGGCAACAATGGCTCATTTAAGTAGCTGATTGCCAATACATAAAAAGAAGAAGAACAAGAATATACGTCCCACTAGTGAGCTTAAGCCTCCACCAGCATATAAGCAAATTTGGCCTACTATAATACTACACTGATCAGACGGGTTTGGTACAAGATTTAATATCGAGTTCTCCTTCTCTTGCAGTGATGTTATTTTCTTTTTTTTTATTGCTTTTGGTGGCAAATGACCAAGCAGCACACCTGATGGTAAGTGTTACTGCCGCCCATGGACCTTTGCAATACTAGGAGTACGGCTAGGCCACTACCTACTATTAAAAATCCCCAACCACCCAGAAAGTTGGGATTATATGCGAATCATACACCTTATTATTCTCCTCCTCCTCCCACCTTTTTATTCTCACTCCGTCACCACAAGAAAAATAGCTATAATAGTTACAACTTTCATTTAATCAAATATCGAAATCTAATAACTAGACTACTAAAAATACATACATATATAGAATTCCTTAACACTTTATAAAATATAAAGTGCAGATATAAAACTAAAGATATTTCGTACTTGTCAATACGTGAGACTCAGTCTTTAAAGTGGTCAAGCGATAAGTTTTTGTCTAAGTAGCCTTAGTGCGGAGGAGCGGTAAGAGTACTTCTATTTTATTATATTTTGATGGGCAACTTTCTTACTAATATTTCGTGGAACGGTAATTTTGCCGATTCCAAGCGCTCCCTGTATTCTCTTAGACATTACGGTACATATATATGTCAATATATCCATCAGCCTATTGAGGTAAACTGTGCAATGTGTCCAAGAAGGAATAATGTCGCAATCGCCACGCCCGCCAGGCGGGTTAGTGATCGCATTATTATAAGTTTCTTAACTCGTCGCCACATAGCAGCAACATAAATTTTAGCATATAATTTAAACCTAACATCAACATATTCCCTTGGGCTTTAAACCTAATGACTAAGAAACAAAACAACCTTTAAGATGAACCTTAAACTTAAACGTTAAAGTTAGTCTTTGAGCAAAACACTGAAAGGCTCCTTTCGGACAAATAAAGCACAAGCGTTTCGTAATTCGAGAGCCAAGTTTTCAAGAGGACCTCGCAAGAACTTCATTCATTAACTGCATACTGTTTGAGCCTTGAAACATTGCGGACTTGTTTCTATTGTATTTATTTTACAAATCACTAATCTACAGGATGATAATGAAACAAATTTACATTTATCATTTCCACCCGGTACTTTTTTATAATATTTCTCATTTAATGATTTCTGATGTTTACGCGTGTATACATCGGTATATAAATCGAATCCGTAAAAATAGTTTTATTTGAAATATTTTTTACTGTTTATTATAATTTTAATATTATTATCATTTTGCTTAGCATATACTGCGCAATCCGCTCAATGGCGCTGTACGGCACACTCGTGTGGGCGAGGTCTCTGACCGTTCGGCTCAGGGCTTTTCTGTGGCGTCCAGACAGGCATGGCGGTCAGGGCGATCCGCGGTTACCGCACGGTGGCAACAGAAGCAACGTGCACATTGGCCAGAACTCCCCGTGGGACCTGAAGGCGGAGATACTCTCCGATCTCTACCGGCGGGTGTCTTCATTACGCGACGAAAGCGGCGTCGTATCGCAAAGCGAGCTGGCCGCTTGGCGTGAGGACGCCCGCCGAGACGCCGTTGCCCGCTGGGTTGTGTGGCTGGAGAGTCCTCGATTCGGTGTTCGTATCGTTGAGGCCCTCCGACCCGTATTGATAAAGTGGTCCATCCACTTTGTCCGTATTGATAAAGTGGTCCAGCCACGCGGCAGCACGGAGTCCTCTCTTTGCGGCTAGTGCAGGGCTTATCGGGGCATGGTAGCTTCGGCTAGTACCTGTACATGGTCAAGGATTAGAGGATTAATCCGGTTGCCCGGAGTGAGGCCACCGCGTGAGGATGACGCCCGGATGGCGACACTTTCGTCGAGCTATCCGGGCGTCGACTCGGGAGGATATCCGCGAGGGTAGACCGTCGGGTGAGCTACCGACAATAAAGACCGGATTCCGATGGCCCACTCGCACGACGCAGAGAGGAATATTGCGGAGCGGGTCTATGGGGTCTCGTGCCATTTCATCTGTCACTCCGGACTGATTTAGCGGGGTGTGATAGTATCGAATATCGATTCAACATACGAGTGGATCATGGACTCATTCCACACTGAAAAAATTCTTTACACGATCTATATTGGAACGAAGTTCCTTATCGCGCGTTGTGAAAGGGGGCTAGACGGAAAAAATTCTTACGAAAAGTTGTCACGATACTTTTTGCTATAGTAAGCTATTGTAAGCTGTGCGGCGTCGCTCGTCGGTTCTCTTATAGAAAGCAAGCCAGATATTTTCATTTCTATTTCGCATTGAACAGTGTGGTGTCGCGACGATTTTTTTTATAGATAGAGTGATTCAAGAGGAAGGTTTATATGTATAATATATGCATAATGTACTAGAGAAACACTGATAATTTTAGAGGTTTCTAATGTGATGTCGTAAATAAACACATTATTTTGCGCTTACATTGCAAACGCTGGCTGAACCCTACGAAATAGATCAAAATAAAGTACTACAGTATTATACAGCTTAAAAAGGCCTACAAAAAAGTCCGCGATGGTATATATCTATCTCTTAAGGATAACATACTATATCCATTTTAATACTTTAAAAAATCTTCTATTATAAAACGGTAATTGAAAAGCTATTTACACAAATACTGTATTAATCCTTATCATTTTAAATACATTAGTTGGCTTGAGCATTTCATGAAGATAATTTTTCTCCTTCAGACCATGCAAATTAAATCAATACCTTAAGAGATATAGCAAAATCAAAATAATGCGCAACGAAATTAATTTCGCCCGTGACCGGGCCGCGTGGCCGGCTCGCGTTCGAGCTCGGGGCCGAAGAGTTTTGGTAGTCTAGTGGAATTGTATATCCTATTATTAATATTATAAACGTGAAAGTTTGTAATAATGTATGGATGTGAACATGTTTGTTGCTCTTTCACGTAAAAACTACTGAATGGATTTTGATGAAATTTATAGTAATATAGCTTGCACATCAGAATAACACATAGGCTATAATTTATAAAGATATTATGCAAATTGGCTGAAATATAACGATAAAAATCGCTTAAGGCAGAAAAAAAATATATAATTAAAATAGAACTTCGTTCCATCCGGGTGTCCCTTGACACCTCCGGTTTTTTTTTTTTATTCTGAATCTGTTTTCCTCTTATATTTGTTAGAGCGGATTGTGGTACTTTAAAAAAATCGCTACGATCAATATATAGCTATATATCTATTTCATAGGACGTTTTATCAGTTCAACATACACTATTCATGACCCAAAGTTTAATTTGAAGTATAATTTAATATACCTCTTATGTAGAATGTGGTCAAGGGTCAAAACTCGAACTAAAGTTGTGTTACGAAATGATTAACTACACTGAACTAACTGAGGGATTAACATGGTACCCGAAAACTACTACTTCGATACCGGTTACAAAGTAACTTTGCTGATCGTGTTTTAAGTTTAGTTGGCCGATTTCAATATGCTATAATTTCCCAAGGGCACGTAATGGTTGGCAAACCAAGCAATTTATACGCACATTTTCAACAAAACAATAGCCAAGGTTATCTTTTGAAAAGAACTTTTACTTGTCAACTAACTACTTTATGAGGATAGAAAGAAGTATGACATATGAGACTATCAGGTTAACTCTCACATAAAAAGAAGTAAAAAGATCGTAATCTTTAAGAGAACGGTTCAGCACATTCATCAAGAGCAATAAGCTTGGTGCTTGTCAAGATTGCATTTAGTGATCTAGGTAAATAAGCACATGCATGTGCGTTGCTTCAACATCTTAGAAATGACTTTGTAATATCGGCTCTGTTAGTTGACTTTTGTATAAAAACATTCATCTTTTGGCATAGACGCGTCTAGTGATATCTTACTCTTTAATACAAGAATAATAAGGACAACGCAAGCTATTTTTAGAATAACGTTGCCTCACAATTTCGAAACTCAGGAAGCGGTAATTTATTATTCATTCGGACTACCATACAAATAAATGCTTAACATTATTTTGTTAATATCTATTTATCTGCTACCTGATTTCATCCAAATATTTCAATCATTGTAAAAATAAGTCTCTTATCGC
This sequence comes from Lymantria monacha, assembly GCA_905163515.2. NCBI lineage: Eukaryota > Metazoa > Arthropoda > Insecta > Lepidoptera > Erebidae > Lymantria > Lymantria monacha. Next base: position 21,225,010 of record LR991100.1, read on the forward strand.
ACATTTTGGATTCAAGTGGCACAGGAGCGTATCATATTGTGTTTCTCTGGTTAAAACCTAACTCCAATTACACATAACAATGGCTGCATAGATAAACTCACAAATTGCCGTAATTATTATTGAAGTGAAAACTTCTCTAGGCGCGTTGAGCGTTTTTGGAGGGGAAAAACTTATAGGTTCGCGTCACCGACATGCTAATGCTAATAGTATATCTATAGCTATGAGTAGTCAGACTGACGCACGCGCAGTGGCCATTCATATCAATATTTGCATTTAAAAGTATGGCATTATTTATTTTTAATTGTATTTTTAATATTTAACCTTTATGTCATGAAATGAGTATCATTGTCGTTTAAAGGTTATTTTACTAGTGTGGTAAAACCGATTCCTAGATGTTCGATAATATTTTTTATTTTTTTATAAAAATTAGAAAATTATTATTATTTCAATTAGTCTTAAGTTAATAGTTTTCACTTCTATCGGCAGTCTCCATGACTGCCTGTTGTTTTTTTTTTTGTCTTCCTTTTGGTTTCGTAGCAAAACATCATCATCTGAATTTTTCTTGTTATCAAGTCGTTTAAATTTCTATTGTAACATAAATGTGTTGTGTAGTGCATATATATATGCTAACTCTATCATTACACGACAAAATTAAATTAATAGAAACATGGCAAAATATAACACATATACAAAATATCTGAAACCGAGACTCATCTACCTAGACCAGATTGATCATATACTGAAGGAAGGTGGAGTCAAGATTCTCCGAAACCGGCGAGCGTGTATAAAGAGAATTATGAATGTTGAGGAAGCGAGTGAAGTATGCAAGGATAGAGTTCTCTGGCACTCTGTTCTTTCTGCCTACCCTGCAAGGGATATGGCGTGATGATATGTATGTATGTATGTACAAAATATCTTTTACAATGCCCTTGGTCAACGAGTTTTAGTGAAAGCATGAAATAAAAACAGCATATTTTTACATAACTATTATCGTAAAATAAAATGTGACGTCGGTCGCATGAATATAAATATTTGAGGATTTCTCTCTTGAGACATGTTTCTCTTCCCATATCTCGCATGAGATATTCCATTGAATTGATTCATTTGGGTTGTTTTATCACGATTGATATTGTCAAAGTTTTAGCAACATGTTCAGTGATTTAGAGGTCAAAGTTTTAGCAACGAGTTTATGGAACATACGTATGATTGTGGATTATTTAGAAGTAACAATAAAATCAAATCAAGCGTAGATAGAGAGAAAATTCTTTATTTGTACACAAGTTACAATGAAAACTTTACTTAAGAGCTAGTTTAATATGAAATGTACAAAGGGTGACTTTATCGCTTTAAGCGATTTCTTCCAGACAACCTCAGGATAGAACTGACAGAAAAGAGAGATGGTAGGTAGTTTGCTAATGGTGATACTAGTTATTTTATACATAATTATATTAATTCGTACAAGCCTAGTGTAATGAAGTCACCATTTTTTCGATGATTTCACATTTTAGTATTTTTTTTTTGTAATGTTTTAAATTACATATTTTATTTACGATCTTTTATAAAATAAAGTAAATGGATAATAAAAAACCTATCCAGAAACAAAATCAAGTGATTCACTGCCTGTGAGAAACGTGCTCAGATTACTGGTAGCAATGCCATCCTCATCTCTGTGCTAAGTAAAAGCTGCCATGCCTGTTACGTTTCGAGATTATATGTATATTATATACACCGCTTACTTCCCCGTAGGAGCAGTAGGAATCGGCTAAGATAACCGACTAAGCACTAAGAGAGAGTCAAAATTATTCTTCTAAGTAACACGTAAAATCAAGCGCAATCGCTAACGTGTGCCAAACATATCGATTATAATCCTATCCATCTTCATATCAATATGAAAGATCGGTCTCCCCCGATACCTACATCCTTCCACTTTCGCATTGTATATCTTCTTAACCAGACGTTCGTTATAAAAATTAAATTAAAAATTAAATTAAATTAAACTAAAATTTAATTTCTAAAATTATGATTAACACATTCAATTATTGTATTCCAATGTTTTAATTATTGATAAAACTCATACAAACGCAATGAAATCCATGAGATTAGTTTCATTTGATATGATAAATTTGATATTTGAAATATACCTATTAAAAATCTATGTATTTTAGATCTCATATGAATGAAAATGTTAATTATATATTAAAAATGTTAATTAGTATTATATATCATATTAAATTAATATCTTAGAATAATTTAATGTATATTCTAAAATCTTATTTGTAAGCAGAAAATAAAATTCTTATTATTAAAAATTATTATTATTATATCTATTATCTCGAAATAGCAACCTAAATATGCCTGCCGTCTGATCAGCGTCTTATTTTCTGAATATCATGCTCCCTAATATCATAAATATTTTAGAGAATGATAATATCTAACTATGTAATATTTTTTTTTTTTTTTATTTATTGCTTATGGCGGCAAACGAGCAGACAGCACACCTGATGGTAAGTGTCACTGCCGCCCATGGACCTTTGCCAATGGTATAGCTAGGCCGCTGCCTACCAATACAACCCTGAACCCACCCCAGTTAGGCTTCCGGCTCTCTCGCTCACCGAACGAAGCGCAATAGCACATTGCTATTACTCAGACGTCGATCTTCTGCGAGAGTGTGGTACTACCCCGGACGGACCGGCCCGCGGCTGTAGACAGAGAACTGTCCACAGCGTGGTCCTACCACAATAATATATATGGCTTGTATAATAATCCTCCGACACTTTATCATTCAAAAAATATATTGATAACTAACTTAAAACAAAATAATCCCTACAGTTTATGAAGGTCAAATGACGGTCAATCTATAAAGAATTATATACTACCGAATCTAGTCGGACTAAAAGGTCGACCTATATACAATCTCACATAATTATGTATAAGAGAATAATATAGAAAGACTTTGTATTGTTTTTTTTCACATTAATCTAAGTGATAAAATCTAAGAATAATATTTTGCGCTAAGAAATAAATCTTTGTATAGCTGGGGACTTTATAAACACACAAGTACATAAATAATACATACAAAACAATAAATAATAATACTGATCTCACTCACAGAAGGATTATTATCATAGAAGGTTTTAAACTATTTCTATAAAAGATAATAGAAGCACTAATCATATGTAAAGGAATTGAAATTATAATACGAGTCAAAAAAAAACATTTTATAATGCAATGTTTAACTTTATTATATTTTCATTTTTAAGCTATAATAACAATGAACAATATTAGAAATTACTTCTGATGTTTATGCCAGTATTATAAGTTTGAATTATAGTACATTACTGCAGCGGCCAGCAAAACAGGGATTGATGGATGAACGTGTAAATGTGGGCCAAGGCGTAGCCGAGGCACACATACGTAAGTCCATCAATTCCTAGTTGTGGCCAAGGCTTGTATAGTGCTTTTCTCAAATAATGCGCATAAATTAAAACTAAGTAGAACTGTATACATGACGAACAACATTCTTTACGTGCTAAAAGGTTCCTTTGTTTTTCATTATCAAACAGGTTTCTTTTTCAAGCCAGTTCGAAGTTTAAATAAAACTCTGATAAGTTGCCTATTTGGTTACAATATTTTGAAGTAAAAATCGTTTCATTTTTAAAATACACGATAGATATGAATTTACATATATATATATATTTTGCCGCTAAAACACGACAGATATGGATTTGCATGTTTGAGAAAAACTATTTTTAGGGATTCTATTGTCATAGTATTTGATTTTTAATTTCCCGACGCTACAGCGTTCAAAGTTACGGAGGGCACCATGAACGCTGTAAAGTGTTCGAAATGTCGGGCAATTAAAAATCAAATACAAACGCGATAGAATCCACAAAAATAGTTATATTTCACCACGAGAAAGTCACAATATATACGTGACTTTCATGAAATAATGCTTAATAATAGAAAATCTTTTTTTTTCATAATGGTAGACACCATTCTAACTTTTAAGTATGCAAAACTAAAAAGTAACACTCAAATTCATTAAAAGAATTAATTCACCCCAATATTTAAAACAACTACAAAAAGGAATTAGGCTTAATTTTGATTGCGCCTCATGCCGCCCTAGCTAAGACAGCGGGTGACCGGACCGGGAAATTGTCTGGTCGCCCTTGGAGCAAGGCCACCGCGTGAGGATGACACCCGGATGGCGAGATCTATTTTAGGTCGAGCTTTCTGGGTGTTGACATGAGAGGATATCCGTGAGGGTAGACCGCTGGGTGGGCCACTGAAGAAAAGGACCGCGTTCCAGTGACCCACCCGCACGGCGTCGAGACTACGCTCGGATCTACGGTTGGTTATAAAACTATCGCCAATAACTTTTGCATTATATACGCATAACAGGAGTACATGTTGCATCAACTCCTAGTGATTAAGATAAGGCTGCGTATATTAACGAATTTGCAAATGTTGATTCGAAAGTTTTTTTTTTTTAAAGGAAATTAATGTCGTTTAATTTTCGTAAAGATAATAAGTTTCAGAGACGTTTGTCTCTATGGAACTCTTAAACTAATGGCAACAAATCAACCGGGACTAATGCTATTAGACTAATAATATGCAGTCGTATCTTTTTGTTGAACTATTGCCACTGTTGAACTGATCACTATTTCTTTTATATGTTCTATAATTTTTATTTTATTTTTAACCGACTTCTAAAGGTTTTTCTTTCCTAGGCCGTCCAATAGTTATTTAAAAAAAATACTAAGTATCTAATATATAACAATAAAAAGCAAACAAATGTTATAGTTACCTGATGTAATCTAAAAAAGTCCTACTGTAGTTTATAGAACAACTATTACAGACACTAAAAAAGTAAAAAATAATAAAACTACGTTTAAAACGGTTTTTTAGCCAGTGGCCGGTATTTACAGTGTAGGAATTTTGTTACAGTAATTAAGCTGTTTATAATTTTGTTTGGGGCTTGGCACCGATTTCAAACCTACTAATAGGTAGCACATACAAATGATATTATGATATTTTAAGTTATTTTGTACTTTTTAGTTTTTGAAGTCGGTTTTTTTATTTCTTTTCTATTAAGTGTAAATTTTGTCTTTGTTCATTATATGTTATCTATTTTTAGCATATCTCTCGCTGAATAAATGCATTTTTCTTTTTATTATATATTTATGCATAGTTTACCCAATCACACAACATAACATTTCATCTATACCCAAAATCGGTTATTTCTCTTTGCATAAAAAGTTATAAATAGTATAAAGTTAGTTATAAAGTCATAAAAGTTATAATCTTATATATAAAAGTATTTCATCTTATAATCAAATAATTTGACACTATTACATCTTAAATGAAAAAGAAAATATTTATTCCAAAAAGATTAGTGGATGTGGGTTGACTTGGCTTCCGTAATCTATTTAGTGCTGAAAACTTTCTTGAATTCCTCTGCAGAAACCAATTTCAAAGTTTTACCATAAGGAAAATATGAAAAATATTATTCCTTCTAAAAATGGATAACGCAATTTCCTTCTTCTTCCGTCCTGGTGGTCGTTTATGAAGTTTAACAAAATTTTCTTTTGTTCGCAGAAGGTTAAATCAAATTTAATAAGGGCAACGTGTTTCAAGAGCTGTTTTCTATCTGAGTTTGTATGAAACGTTATCTAGTAACTGCTCCTAAATATATTTATTTGGTACACATACATATATATTTACAATTATATATAGCTCAGAAGACCCGTATCAATACTTTGCAATGTTAATAGACGAATTATTACGTATATAACTGTAACTTAGCATGTTTATATATTTTGATAAATATACTTTTTTGATAAATATACTTTTTTTTGTGTAGTGGCAGCGTGATTGGGCCGGAATGCCAATAGGCGCGGGTTCGAATCCCGCTTGTGACATCATTTTTCGCTACGTAATCGGGTTTTATAAATAATTAAGCATATTAAATGCTAAATTTCAGTAATTTGAATAACAAGGTTGTGTCATCGTTTAATACAATTCTAACTGCAAAGTTTGAAGTATTAAGCCTATAACAATGTGTAAACATTGTCGGGTAGATGGCGCATGTCACCTTAAAGACTTAAATATGATACGAAGCAAAATTTGCATGTCCTACAATAGTTCACGGTGGTGTAGTGGCAGCACGATTGGGCCGGAATCCCAATAGGCGCGGGTTCGAATCCCGCTTATGACATCATTTTTCGCTTCGTAATCGGGTTTTATAAATAATTAAGCATATTAAATGCTAAATTTCAGTAATTTAAATAAACTTTTTTATTGCTTTTTGTGTCAGATGAGAAGGTAGTCTGCCTGATGGTAAATGGTAATTGTCACTCATAGATATCTGCAATATCGAGAGAACAGTCAGATCGCTGCATACCGTAAAAGTTTAGACTTTATACCTCCCCGATAATACTCAAACGTCGATTTTCTGCGAAAAAGAATGCTTAGCGGATTTTAAGGTCATGTTTCTTTTCCAAAACGTGCTTTCCGTGTAATTATAATCTAGCCTCAAAAATTTCACTCCCCGTGCTGGCCACGGAAAAAAGCGGTACTAGTGTCCGGCTTGATGGCAATGGAGAGGGTAGATAGTGGATTATGGGGTCGCACGCCGCCCTTCCGTCGCCTCCGCCCATCCGTCGTCGTCAAATGGGCGGGGTGAGTGTGTCAAAAGATAAAAGTTCCCTTCGGGAGAAAATTAGGGCAATATATAATTTTATTGTTGCGCCACAATATATATTCCAAAACGTATTATATATATAAAAAAGCGATACATTTGATAAATATACTGATAGACATTCATCATGTCAACACAAAATAAGGACAATCTAGTTATACAACTACTCGCCTTCAAAGAATTAATACGTCTTTTATGAGGCAATGTATACATATATTGTATTTATAATAAGCTAGCATATATATATATATATATATA